>CM051020.1:22328655-22336155 GCA_027704905.1 Muraenolepis orangiensis | reverse complement strand
TGTGAGCCGCCGAGGGCCTTGGACTCTTGCTTCTTCTCGCACGCGCGGGGTGTAAGCGCCGTCTTCGGGGAGGTGAGGTGAGGTGGGGGAGGGGGTTAGGTGGGGTGGGGGGAGTTAGGTGGGGGGGGGGTGAGAGGGGGGGGGGGTTAGGTGGAACAACATAAACAGTGTCCCGGAGTATCCGGTGTCCAACATTGTACATCGACCGCCTCCCAAAGGTTAGAGAGAGAGAGAGAGAGAGAGAGAGAGAGATGAGAGAGAGAGAGAGAGAGAGAGAGAGAGAGAGGAGATGAGAGAGAGAGAGAGAGAGAGAGAGAGAGTTGGAGAGACAAACAGCCAGACAGACAGAGAGAGAGAGAGAGAGAGAGAGAGAAACACAGACAGACAGACAGAGAGCGAGAGACACACAGACACACAGACAGACAGACAGAGACAGACACACACACACAGACAGACAGACAGACAGAGACAGACACACAGACAGACAGAGACAGACAGACATACAGACACAGAGAGAAGGTGGTGGGCCTACTGGATGCAATCGACTGAAGCGATTTACCCGTCGTTAACGACTGTGATCCGACTGCTTTTCTTGTTCTTCTGTAACCAGGGCGCCCGCCGAGCTCAGGGAAAACAGGCTGAGCAGACTACATGACTACACGACTACACGACTACAAGACTACACGACTACACGACTACACAGACTTATCTGTCCTGCTGTTATCGGACGGCTTTCCCGCTCAGACCGCGTAAATAAAAGATGGAGACATCAGAAAATGGCGGTGTTGGAGTGTTTTTCCTTCCCCCCCCACCCCCCCTCCCTCCCAGATGGCATTTGTAGACCCCCACATGTGTCAGATAGGGGGGGGGAGACATTTGCATAGCGAGAGAAATAAGTGAAAATGTCACCGAGAATTACAAGGTTTCCGATACGGGAGTCCCCCCACCCCCCACCCCCCACACGCCACACACACACGCACACACACGTAAACACATCATTCTGCTCTTCTTTTGTGTGCGACTGGCATTTCGGTGATTTCAGGCTTGAAAGTCAAATAGATTTCATTGATTCCGCGCCACGCTGGATGCTGTCTGGACTCCACGTCCCGCTGCTGCTCTAATTGTGGGGGCCCCCGTGCCAAGTCTGGGCCGGGGCCGGGCTGGGCTCTGGCCGGCGCTTTCAAAAAAAGGAAAAACGCATGTAATAGGGGATGGGGGTGGTTTGTTTGTGTTTTTTTTAAGGGCCCTGTTTCCCGCTTGATGAAGTATCAGAGGAGAGATCTCCAGACACGGTCGTTTGGCTGGAACCGACCACCCGTTTGACGGCCCCCCATGTATAGCTAACGACGACGCAGCAACGTGCAGCGTGCAGCCAGCCTCCTCCTCCTCCTCCTCCTCTTGCGCCTACGTGAGTAGCACCGACGCATGCGCGCCAACAGGGGGCACTAGATCACCGGGGGAGAAACTAAACAAACCAGGAGGCGCTCCAGCGACCCAGAAGGGCCGAGCGTGCCAAAACGTTGCTTACTGCGTTTCATTTTTTTTGGGGGGGGGGGGGCGGGGGTATTGCATTTTGCACCATAAAATCCAGGCGATGCGTTTTGAGTGTAGCGTCGGCTTGGGTTTCAAGCCAATAGTGGACAGCTCTGAAATGAAATCCCCCTCTTTAAGAGCCCTGATATATGTCTCACTTCTTCTCGGAGAAATCTCCTGCCTGCTGACGGTTCGCAGTCATTTGTTTGTTGCGCACGTCAAATATGGCGCGACTATCGATGGCAACCCCTGGTCGTTCAGGTTCTATATTTTTTTTTAGCAATTAGCCGAGTGACATTAATCAAACAAAAGGGGATTTGCATAACGCTGTGTTTTTTGGTTCCTGTCCCTGAGCCGCCCACCTCTGCTGTGTTTGGTGTAACAAATGTTGGTGCTTCGCGGCTCAGAAGGTGCCAATTTGATAAAACTGAGCTTAATTGCGAAGGTTTCCCGACATTTCTCTTCTCCACAGCCGTACTTGGGATGCAGTCTTTTCCCTTCAGACCTGGAGAATGTGTGTGTGTGTGTGTGTGTGTGTGTGTGTGTGTGTGTGTGTGCAAGTGTGAGCGTGTGTGTGTATGTGTGTGTGTGCCTCTCTTTCTCTGTCTATGTACTCACTTGTCCTCTCTGCATGTGTAGCTACATGTGTGCGTATGTCTGTGTCTATGGACCTGTGTGTTGTGTTGTGTGTGTACATGTCTTATGTACCTGTATGTGCTTGTGTGTGTGTGTATGCATGCATGTCTTATGTACCTGTGTGTGTGTGTGTGTGTGTGGTGTGTGTGTGTGTGTGAGTGTGTGTATGTATGCATACATGCATGTATGTCTTATGTACCTGTGTGTGGGTGGCCTGTGTATGTGTGTGTGTGTGTGTGAATGCATGCATGTCTTATGTACCTGTGTGTGTGTGTGTGTGTGTATGCATGCATGCATGCATGTATGTCTTATGTACCTGTGTGTGTCTACATATGTGACTCGGAGGCGGTGTGTGTGTGTGTGTGTGTGTGTGTGTGTGTGTGTGTGTGTGTGGGGCATAAAGGGTTAAGGGATTCAAACCGGCGCACGCGGCCCTCCAGGTTCGGATTGGACCCGATCGGGCCGATGATGCATCCCGCCGCACATCTCACTGGGCGTCATTCTGTTCCACACTGCCGCCGTCGCCGTGGAGATCTGGAGCCTCTGTGAGTAAATGTCTCCGCCGGACGAGAACGGAACGGTTCTCATCATTATTCCAACATTTATTAAATTAGGATGATTTATGGCTGCCGCACTATATTACCTAAATGACTGTTTAACCGAACGCAAAGAATTTCATTAACTTCTGACCTCGCGAGTTGCAGATGGCATCACCGGCGGTGGAGGACGGGCGAGGACGGTGTGAGTGGACACACACACGGGGGGCTTCACGTTTGGCTTGTGTGGACGACGATCCATCAACCCGCGTGTCTGTTTGAGAAGAGTTCTTCTTCTTCTTCTTCTTCTTCCTCCTCTTCAACCCCCCGGTACACACACGCCTTTTCCTCAGGTTGCTGCAACCGCGTGCCAAGGTGGGTATATTAGTCTTTATTTAGAAGGTGTGATGTTCTATTTATAAATCGTTCTCTCGGTTCACACGCGAAAACGCTCGATGCACATTCGCCAAAACACAGACGTAACACAGACACCGGGCAACATGCTGGTGAATATGCGTGAGTGGAGCGTGTGTGTGTGTGTGTGTGTGTGTGTGTGTGTGTGTGTGTGTGTGTGTGTGTGTGTGTGTGTGTGTGTGTGTGTGTGTGTGTGTGTGTGTGTGTGTGTGTGTGTGTGTGTGAGGATATAGGTTATTGGTGTACTGTGTCCCTATGGCATTTCTATGGAGAGATAGAGAGAGAGAGGGGGGGGGGGAGAGTGAGAGAGAGAGAGAGAGAGGGGGGGGGGGAGAGTGAGAGGGAGAGAGAGAGAGGGGGGGGGGGGGGAGAGTGAGAGGGAGAGAGAGAGAGAGGACTGAGGAGTTGCAAGGAAAATCTGAAGTCATTGAAATGCATGCATGAATGAGAACGATCACTCACACACACACACACACACACACACACACACACACACACACACACACACACACACACACACACACACCACACACACACACACACACACACACACACACACACACACACACACACACACACACACACACACACTGACCGTACATAATCAACCTTCCATGTCCCTTGATTGTTCAGGGCCTGGCTTCTGCTGAATTCAAAGCATCCTCTTAAGAACCATGGAATTCACCTGGGATGAGAAAAAAAAAAAAGAAAAACTGAATTACAACACTGCTGGAGAATCACTTTTCATCTGGGGGTCGTGTTATGTGTGTGTGTGTGTGTGTGTGTGTGTGTGTGTGTTTGTGTGTGTGGGATTTGGTTCAGTCTATCCCCCCCCCAGGCCCACCCACACACACACACACACACACACACACACACACACACCGAGACGCTGACACACACGTCCCTGAGGTCATGTCAGGCCGGACGGTGTGGGCCAAGATATGCAAAGAGATTCCTCAGCCTCCGGGGTGAGCAGGGGGGAGGAGGTTGGACCTGCAGCAGCCCCCCCCCCCCCCGCTGTGCCCTGCTCTCAGGGTGACTCCACCGGTGTCCGCACACCACTACCTTCGTATGCTTAGAATATGTCTCCCAGCGGGCGATGGAGGGGCCTCTCTTGTCCTGCCTCCTCCTCCTCCTCCTCCTCATCTTCCTCCTCCTTCCTCTTCCTCCTCTTCCTTGTCCGTGTGGAAATGTAGGCCTTGGCCTCTCTCACCAAACAGCCGCTACACGCCCTCTGTAAGAGTGTGTGTGTGTGTGTGCCTGTGGGTGTGTGGGTGTGTGTGTGTGTGTGTTGGGGGGGGGGGAGGGTGGATAAATAAAAAATTGTGCTTGTGTTCCGTGAGTGCGCATAACGCGTGTTTGTACTCTGTCGCTTTGACCTTAAACTCCCCCCCCCCCCTCCCCCTATCTCTCCCCTCCCCCCATGTCCTTCCCTGACTTCCTCCCCTCCCCCCCACCCCCCCCCCCCCCACTCCTGTCCTGCTGGCGAGATGACAGGTGCTGCCCGGTCCACTCGGGGAGATGATGCGGACGACGCCGATTGTATTGGCAGCTGCCAATGTGGATATGGCGCTGCAGCTCGAAACCACTGTTTCACACAGTGTCTTAATCGCATTTGCGGGGCGGCCCACTTCCTGCAGCTTCTGGGGGGGGGGGGGGGGGGAGGGGGGGGGCAGGGGCTAAGGGCGGGGGGGGATGCTTCGGGGTCAGCCAAAGTCGGGGGACACACACACACACACACACACACACGCACACACACATGTCCTTTATGATGCTGCACCTGCATTGGTTTTTTGGTGCATGTTTTTCCCCATCGGAACTGATCATCAGAATCTTCTCGTCGTCTGTCCTGTTGTGATCTATGCATAACTCAAGTCATATGCAAACCCTTCATTGCTATTAAGGGTTGGTTTTGCATTCACGGTATAAATATGTGGAACAACGTCTGGGGGGGGAGAGGGGGAGGGGGAGAGGGGGGGGGGGGGGGGGCAAAGCGTGTGCATCCAAGAGTTGAAACACTGCATGTTCATGCAGGGATTCTCGTAGCAGCTGCAGCATGGTGTGTGTGTGTGTGTGTGTGTGGGGTCGCATGCTGGAGCGGTGCATTGATCTGCATCACCTTAATGTATTCTCTCTGTGGCTGTAAAGCACGGAGGGCTGCAAAGTGGCCTCTAACACAGGCCCATTGTTTCCACTGCAACAGTAGCCTGCTGCGCATCAATCCAATGCAAATTACCCCACTGCTCGTCCACTCCCTGGCTTGCTGGCTTGCTGGCTTGCTGGCTCGCTCGCTTGCACGCGCACACACATGCACACACACACATGCGCACACACGCACACATGCACACACACACACACACACATGCGCACACACGCACACATGCGCACACTTGTCATACACAAACATAAACAGGCCAACACACACCTTACGCACACACACACGCACACATGCACTCGTATACACTCATACGCAAACAAAAACACACACACACATACACACGCTCATAGCAAACACAAACAGGCCTACACACATGCATACACGCATAGATGCACACACACACATACACACACACACACACACACACACACACGCACACATGAACTTGCGTACACACACCCATACACAAAACACAAACAGGCCAACACACACCATACACACACGCTCATTGCAAACACAAACAGGCCTACACACATGCATACACGCATAGATGTACACACAGACACACACACATCCACACACACACACATCCCCCCCACACACACATCCCCACTTGCTCTCCCTGCGCATGAAATCATTAGCCATAAGCAACCGGGCTGACAGGGAAAAGGCAGCACGCCAGAGAATGATTTTTTTCCCCCCTCTTCCTCTCTCTCTCTCTCTTGCTCTCTCTCGCTCTCTCTCCCCCTCTCCCTCTCCCTCTCCCTCTCCCTCTCCCCCCCTTCCCCACCTGCCACCCTCACAACCCCACACACACACACCTCGCTCATAAATCTGAGGACCACATATGCCGCTGTCTTTTAAAGCAATTGTTCTCCTAAACATGTTTTCTCTGTCTGTCGCGCTCAGCCGCTTGAATCAATTAGCGCAGGGGTGCTTAAGCAGCGCGGGGCGCGGGTACGACGCCCCACCGGCTGTCCCCCTCTCTCTCTCTCTCTCTCTCTCTCTCTCTCTCTCTCTCTCTCTCTCTCTCTCTCTCTCCTCTCTCTCTCTCTCTCTCTCTCTCTCTCTCCATAACCACCGAGCAACGCTTCCCTTTTTCCTCTTATTTTATTATTTTCCTGTGTGCGCGTGTATGTGTGCGTGTGTGTGTGTGTGTGTTGGGTGTGTGTGTGTGTGTGTGTTGTGTGTGTGTGTGTGTGTGTGTTGTGTGTGGTATGTGTTGTGTGTATATTGTGTGTGTTGGTGTGTGTGTGTGTGTGTGTGTGTTGGTGTATGTGAGTCTGTGTGTGTGTGTGTGTGTGTTGTGTGCGCGCGCGTGTGTGTGTGGGGGGGGGACTGACTGTGAAATGGCTCACTCGTGCGGAGTGGGTGACAGCTGGGCAAATGGCTGGTTATTTACAGGTACAAGGACGGCAGGTTGTGGGCTGTATAGGGATGGTGGGGAGAAGGAGGAGGAGGAGGAGGAGGAGGAGGAGGAGGTGGTGGTGGGTGGTGCGGTGGTGGGTGAGTTGGGGGGAGGGGGGGTTGGTGGTGATGCTTAGCATGCGCAATGCCACCGGGGGGGGGGCTGGGTCGGTGAGAGCCTGTGATTTCCTCCTCTGAAACACACGGTGGAGGTGATTTCTTTTTTTGTTGGTCTTTTTTAGACTTTTAGACTCTTTTGGCTGACCAGGATCTTTTGTCTCGTGTCCTGCTGCTCCTTTAATACACACGCGCGCAAACACACGCACCCACGCACACATCCATGCACACACACACACACACACGCACGCACACATTCATGCACACATTCATGCACGCACACACACACACGAACGCACGCAGGCACGCACACATCCATGCACACGCACACACGCACGCACACATCCATGCACGCACGCACACGCACGCAAGCACGCACACACGCACACATCCATGTACACACACACACACACGCACGCACACATTCATGCACGCACGCACACACGCGAACGCACGCAAGCACGCACACATCCATGCACGCACACATGCACACACATCCATGCACGCACACACACGCACGCAAGCACGCACACACACACACACGCGTGCATGCACTCACAATCAGGTCATGTTCCTCAAAGAGAGATTCCAGAGATGAGTACACCATGTCTGGCCGGTAACGGGCTCTCTCTCTCTCTCTCTCTCTCTCTCTTCTCTCTCTCTCTCTCTCTCTCTCTCTCTCTCTCTCTCTCTCTCTCT
>CM051020.1:22296615-22328155 GCA_027704905.1 Muraenolepis orangiensis | reverse complement strand
ATGGGTTTCAAACCCCAACACCTAACCAGCCCGTGCCTCCTCTGTTCACCTCTGCGCCGCCCGCAATTTTTTTTCCTCTCCCCCCCCCCCTTTTTTTTCTGGTTTAGGGACCGCGATCCTGGCCCTATACCCACCTGCCCAACACCTAACCCTAACCCCACCCACCCAATGCCTAACCTTAACCCAACCCCAGCCCTGTCTAGTTTAGGGACCGCGCTCCTGGCCCTATCCTAGCCCTGGCCCTACCACTAGCCGACCCCCCAACCCGGACCCAGCCCTGTCCCGAATCCGGACCCAGCCCTGTACCCACCGGCCCCACACCTAGTTTAGGGACCGCGATCCTGGCCCTATCCTAGCCCTGGCCCTGCCACTAGCCGACCCCCTAGCCCGGACCTAGCCCTGTCCCGAATCGAGCCTAGCCCTGGCCCTGTCACTAGCCCACCCCACACCTAGTTTAGGGACCGCGATCCTGGCCCTATCCTAGCCCTGGCCCTGCCACTAGCCGACCCCCTAGCCCGGACCTAGCCCTGTCCCGAATCGAGCCTAGCCCTGGCCCTGTCACTAGCCCACCCCACACCTAGTTTAGGGACCGCGATCCTGGCCCTATCCTAGCCCTGGCCCTGCCACTAGCCGACCCCCTAGCCCGGACCTAGCCCTGTCCCGAATCGAGCCTAGCCCTGGCCCTGTCACTAGCCCACCCCACACCTAGTTTAGGGACCGCGATCCTGGCCCTATCCTAGCCCTGGCCCTGCCACTAGCCGACCCCCTAGCCCGGACCTAGCCCTGTCCCGAATCGAGCCTAGCCCTGGCCCTGTCACTAGCCCACCAGCCGTGTAGAGAGAACAATCAAGCCTGAAGAAGACCACACAAGGTCGAAACGTCGCGACAACCCCTACCGAGAACCCCGTGAGTAACCCTGTATGCAACTCTGATACCGAGCCCATTTAATAATGACTTTTTTTGCCCCTCAACACCCCAACGTGAAATTAATAAAAAGCGCTCTACTTTTCCCCGTCGCATCACCACGACGTTAGCGCATTGTTCCTCCGCTGAAGCCCCACGAGGTTCCGAATGACAACGGCGTGTCATGCAGTCTATCGCCACTTGGCTTCTGCATTTTATTATTTAATCATTTCATTGGTGTTGGTGCATTAGTTATTTTGTCCTCTGTGGCCCGCGATTTAATCTGCGTGTACGGCCACTTTTATGTTAATTTCGTCTCGTGTGTGCGTTTGCCACACGCGGACTTCAGTGTGTTGCGTATGTGGACAGGAGATGGACAGTGCACTCCCCTATCCCCATTCATTTGGGGATGGGTTTCAAACCCCAACACCTAACCCTAACCCTAACCCTAACCCTAACCCTAACCCTAACCCTAACCCCACCTTCCCAACGCCTAACCATAACCTCACCCACCCTATTTGGTTTAATAATTAATAAATAAAAGGCCCTAGCACTGACCCAGACCCCAGCCCTGGCCCTAACCCACTAACTAAAAACACCCACACACACACACCCACACACACGTGTATGTGTTTCTGGCCCCAACCCTAACCCACTAACTAAAGAGAACACACACGGGTGTGGGTGTCTTTAAATCCTAGCTCCGCTCCAACCCTACGCCAGACCTGAACTCGGAGCCGCCCCCTAGACTACAAATACAGGCCCCCTTCCGCTTCTTCCCCTCTTTCATGATCAGACCTACCAAGAGAGAACACTTCTGCCCTTACAAAGTCCTTCATTTTTCCAAGAGCTAAGAGACATTGGCTCAAACACACCCAAAACCCAACCCTTTCTTTTCATTGTGCTTTTATTTTTTCTCTATGAAACAAAGAGACAGCGTCTTTCTTTGTTCATTGTGCCTAGCCTGAAGAAGACCTAACCAGGTCGAAACATCGCGACTTGGCACTTATCTTAACTGTGAGTATTTTTCTTACGTTTTATTTGTCCTCCAAAACCCCACCGTGAACGGAAAAACCCATTTCTAACAAGTCTCCAAGAACTGAATCAGTGCTCAGGTAAAAGTACAATAAGTTGGCAACAATAACTACAACAATATCTACCTAACAATCTACTTAGATAATCGACTTAGCGCTACGAGGAAGGATCCGGGTAGTGTATCCTGAAGAGATGGGTTTTCAGCCTGCGGCGGAAGATTTTAAGTATATTTTTGTTTAGAATAGTTTTATTTAGTTGTTTTGTTTTTTAGCTTAGGTATTAGTATTTTTGTGTGTGCATTTATTCCCCCTCTGTCAACTGTTGCACCTTAATTTCCCTCGGGATTAATAAAGTAATCTGAAGATGGGGAGAGACTCTGCAGTCCTGACATCCATGGAGAGTTTGTTCCACCAAATTGGAGCCAGCACAGAGAAGAGCCGTGACCATGTAGATCGGCCCCTAAGCGAAGGGAAAAGTAGACGGCCCGAAGAAGCAGAGCGAAGTGGACGGGCGGGGATGTAGGGCTTGACCATCGCCTGGAGGTAGGATGGAGCTGTTCCTTTTACTGCCTTGTAGGCTAGTGTAGTATAATTTCTACTCGGGTGGAATAAGAATCTTTCTCAGAGGTCCGGATACTAAGTTCAATGTGTTTATTGAACAAAGCATCAAATGAAAGCATCTGCTGCAGCGAGATGGCGCCTGCCGTGCCAATTCACAGACTGGCGACGCGCTCCTTTGCCAAACATTATATAGAAAATAGAATCACAAACATCTACTACTCCTATTGGTCAAAGTAACAAACATCAACTAATACTATTGGTCTGAGAGGTACAACCAGTATCCACTACTCTGGTTGGTCACGGTGTCTTCATCGTCACGTCACAAGTTTACAAGCTCAAACCCCCGGGGGGGTCGTATTCCTGGCTTCATCTGTTGGTCGCATCTCCGGCAACCCCAGGGGGTCGCATTCCTGGCAACGGCTTTTGGTCACCTCAACAAGCATGGCCCTTACAATGCATACAGTATCACAGATAGTGTTTTAGTTTTATACTTAGTGTATACAAATACACTACACTAGTACCATACATACATACAGAGACGTTTCTTATTATAGTGGGATGTATTCAGAATGTAACTAGACAGCATGGCGTGGACCCGCAACACAAATGTCATGCTAAAGAAGCCATACCAGTGCCTCTATGTTTTGCAGTGCCTCAGAAGAAGTGGCAAACGGCGGCTGGAGAACTTCTACCGTGGCGTAGAGTGTCCTGACGAGTGGAGTCAGTGTGGTACTTGGTAGGTTATTGTTTAATGTTTGCAGAATTCAAACGTGCCATTAAAAGTATTAAGACTTCATATCCGAAGGTGTTTGCATGTGGGAATACAATAACAATAAATCAATGCACATATAGGTTACAGAGCTCATGATGTTTTGAGAAGGATCTAAGTTGAAGCAGTTGTTACAGAGTTCTCTGTGTATACAGGAAGTGAATCATCACAGTTTTAAGGTTTAAGAATGAAATCATTTAGATTTAAAAGATAAAATGATTAATGATTCATAATGAAATAAGGGTTGTTTGACCGTTGTTGGACCCCTCCCATTGCTCACACAACTCAGATGGCTACGCTATTCTCCAGAAGGGGTGGGTCCAGAAACGTGTACGGGACTTCCAAACACACGTTTCTGGCTTCGATAGTGGCACTTAAAATGTTTAGCTCCGCTTTGAAGACCTCCATGTAATGCCGCGGAATCTTTTCAGAGAAATGCTCTTCAGGGTAGTGGCCAAAGGGCACCTGTTGGGATAAAAGCATGTTAAATACATATAATATATGTAGCACACACCCATTTTAAACACATATCACAAAACCCATTAGGGTTTTATTATACACATGGCCTATAATATAACACACACACAAACACACACACGCTAAATACATATATAACACAAACACGTTGAATACATAGGAGATTTTCGATTTTTCATAATCTGGGCAATAACATCACTAACACTAACACTTACACACAAATATTCTGCAAAGTACTCTAGGGAATAAGTATACATACTCAAGGAAGTAAGCTATAGGCCTAATGTGAATACTGCAGGATGTGAATGTAGTTTGCTAACATAACGGTATGGCAAACTTACAAAATCGCTGGACTGCTTGCTGAGAAGCCACATGACAGACATGCCATGGACGGTGACGTTGATATCGGGGAGAGCGTCCAGGATGGTACTTTTATGTGTAGTCCCTTTGGTGGTTGGCGGGGGGCACTGTAGGGTCGTTGGAGTGTTGGGCATCCATGAACCGTAGTCAAACTAAAAACACATCCAATAAATACTTTCAATACGGAAAACTAGCTTGACATTACCTTACTTTCTGGTTTTGTTTATCATATTTTTGCATATTACATCTTCTACAAATCAGATTTATCTTATTTTGACAACATTTTGACAAATTGTCAAAATAAGTTCAAGCTGAAAACAAAGTTAATTGTTCTGAAGGGACTAAAGTTATTATTAGCATTAATTAACATTATTTAGTCAGACCTGGCCGCTGTTGACTGCAGCGTGCTGGGCTGAGCCGGTGAAGATCACCATGGTGACGAATTTCACCAGCTCAGTTACAGTGCTCAACTTTTGCGGCATTCCTACGTTTTTTTTTGTGAAGAAAAAAAAGCATTACTTGGATGGATTTGATAAAATTCGTTTTACAGTAGGCCGTTTTACAAAATTATTATATTCATTTCGACAACCTAATATGATTCTGGATATTTTCAGCTTAAAGCTCACCAGACTCTGGACGTGAAAGGAATCCATGTTGGAAGATGTCCTGAACCCACGTCTGTAGCTCTGTGTCTCGCTGGACATCACTATCTTCTTTGTAATAGAAGCCAAGCACTCCCTGAACAAACCTGTACAATACAAGTAGTTTCAAAAAAGCATTTGAGAAAACCTTTTTTCCATTGGAACAAATCAATTCTGACTCAACATACAGGCTTATAGGCTACAGTTAAATTTACTATCTGGTTTCCTGTAACAGGTTCCAGGTACAGAACATTATCAGTACACATTAAAATAACTTTCAAAGCAACCAATAACTAGAGGGCCCTCATTAGAGCCCATACCTCCGCCTCCCTTTAGCCTTATTTCTGATAACAGTTGTTGCTAAAGAATCCTTCAAAAAATGTATGATAACAGACAAACAGACAAACAGGTTAACCTCTGTCCCATCTTTGATGGCGGAGGCAATTAGAAATGATGAGGCTGACATTATGTTTAGCACTTCAAGAGCACATGCAATGATCAGTGCCAACAATGAAATGGGCTATTATTCACACTAGTATTACTTGTTTATGGCTATAGTTCCACAGTTATTCTTTTCTATAAGTGTTTATATTACCTGTTGATGATGTCCCACATCTTGATGCCATCGTCTCTGTAGTAGAAGCAGGCCACAGTCTCCAGCCCTCTCTCCTTGATGTCATCCCGAATGCAAAGCGAGGTGTAGGTCAAAGATGATGTGGCTCTTTGCAGGATTGTGTACATAGCCTCTCCGCCAGAAGCAACAAACTTGGGAAGCAATCAGATTGTTACATTTACAAGCAGGGTAGAATGATGACAATTTATCATACACACATTCATAAATGTTATATCAAATGCAACATGAGCTCAGTTTCTGCAAAAAATAATGCAAAAAAGTTGGACCATTGAGGTAATTTGTCCGGGATCGGTGTTATCCATTGATCCAATTCGGAAGATAACATCAATGGTCCAACAACTTCAGTGTTACAGAGTTGTTGCAAACAACGTATATGAAGCAGTACCCTCTTATATTAGCAATGACATTGTTATGGCTTCATACCGTCTTGAACACTCCACTGTCCGATATGAGTAGATTTCGGGCCAGGAAGTTGATCTGTAGTGTGTAGCGAGTATGGGGAACCAGAAGCTAGACCAAAAAGACGGGGTTAAAATTAGTTTTTCCAGATATATCACATTGAAATAAAAATGCTCTGTTAATTCTTTGTAAAATTGGATATGGAAATGTTGTGAGATTATGCAAAACGATGGTCACCTTGTACAGGGGATGCACCATGGGCAGGTTGCGCAGGAGTGAGACAGAAAACACTTCTGCCAGAAGATGAGTGCGGAGTAAGTGGGAGTTAAGCTGGTGGTCACTGAAATCGGCACTTCTGACATACATCTTGGCCAGCAACCAATCGTACTCCGAGTCAGAAGGAAAAAAGATGGGGTTGTGTTCTGAAGGTTTCTGCTTCAACTATAGAAAAGGCACAGCATGAAGAACTGGATCAGTAGCAATAGTGAACTTACATTTATCAAGATGGGGAGTTCCTAAAAGGTTCTATACATCACCCATGCTCTTGGAGGAAGTAGGTGATATAATTCAACGCTAACCTGGATAGCTATGGGCTTCAGCTGATTCTGGGGGGTTTGGTGAAGTAGGACTAGTGGAGCCATCAGGTACTGCTGCTTGCCATTAACTGTGTTGGCTTTCAAGCCATCCAACACTTTGTAGTCACACAGGAATATGTTTCCTCTCTGTAATTACACATGTAATAAGCAATGTAACAAGCTGTAACAGCATGTACGACCCATACATATATATACATATTAATTACATGCTTTTATATTGCGTATTGCACAGCATTTACTTCTAAAATAATTAGTATACTGTAACAGGACACTGGAATGTAAAGTGTACCACAAAAACACGTAAAGTAAAGTTGCACTCTCTTCAAGTGCTTGCACACTGCTCCAACACAGACCAATGGCATCAAACACCAACATGAGGCCAGTAAGCTGTTGTCGGATAACATTGTTGACAAACACGTTGAATTGGTGTTGGTGAAATTCGGCCAACATTTTATAGTTATGTGTTGGACATAAACAAAGACCTTTAAACCATGTTGAGGTTGCAAAGACCAAAAATTCCAGTGAAAGACACACCTGCATCTCTTCTGCTAGGCTGTTCCCACCATGGAGGAACAGCAGGTCCTCTCGGATGGGAAGGTTTTCCGGCAACACCAAACAACGACGGATCACCATTGGGTTGACCCCATTTAGAAACTGGTAGCCAAAAAGAGAATCTTTCCTCCAGTTCTGCTGAACGTACTCTGCAGACAGACGACATGGTATGAATGCATTGACAGAAGCAAAGAAAATGTATTTCAAGCATTGTTTTCATAAAGCTGCTGTAGTTAAGATTTGACGGCTGCAAATAGACACATTTTTAATGAAAATTCGCCCTTTCTCTGCTCCCTTCCTCCATATGTTTCTCTACAGTGGAGCTATGAACTATGTCTGCAAGCATTTAATTTACAGGCCAGAGGTATCCCCCGATTGGTTAGAAATTAAATGCTGACTCAAGAATCAATTTTTATTCTAGGATATTTTTTTAAGTCAGAAGTCAATGTTATCTTAGTGGAAGCCAACTAATGCTACCGTCCTCCAGAAAAGGTTATAGTGTATTCACCTAACGTAAATTTGCATCAACTATGTTCTGTTCTGTCACTTTCAAAACAATGAGGGACCTGTAGAACCAGAACGTTAAACCCATAAGTTAAACCGGGCAAAAGATAACATTTTACAAAATTGTAATGTATTGCAATGTTTACAGAATCACAATGTATATCAAATCGACACTCACAATGCTATTCTGTGCGTCCCCTGTCGATTCCAGTCTCTAATATTATTTTTACAGAGCATTTCACTCACTTATAGCTGATGGATGGCTTTTGCATTTCAAACTAGAAGGCCTTTTAGTAGAGCATACCTCTGTTCCACCAAAAAGTCCCCTTTGCTCTATTTATGAGGCTAAACATCCGTCTAAAGCAACAGTTTTCACTTAAGAATCCCTCAAAAAATGTTGGATCCGGATCTGCGGGTCAGGATTCGTATCCTGATATTTTCCTGTAAATGTTCTTAAATCAAAATGGGCTTCGACCTAAACCATCACCAAGTTGTATGCAAATATGTTAGTAACACAATATCTGATTTTTTTTGGCCTATCTTCCAATGCAAAATAATCCTAAAATTCTTGGATCTGGATTTGGATCCAAATCTGCGCCTACATTGGCCCATAAGTAAGCTAACCACCCAGTTTTGTTCTATCTGCTAACAGACAAACAGACAGACAGACAAACCGGGGTGAAACATAACTTTTTGTAAATCTTCAATGGCGGAGGTTCAAACCCTAACCCTAACCCAAACTCAAATGATAGCTTGTAAACCGCACTACTGTAACCACATATTAGTTAAGCATATTGTACCGGACAGTGGAGTTTGTTTGTGGCGGAAGACTTTGCCGATGGCATCAATGCCGCTCCACTTTTTTGTACATTTCTCCAGGCCGTGGAGTTTTAACTCTATCAGCCTGGACAGAGGAAAATCAAAGACTATCAGCATGACACCACACGTAATACAGAGGCGCTGAACAAATGGATATGTTTTTTAAATAAGTATCTATGGTCTTTAACTTTTAGGTCAGTCATGACTATGGACAACCTTATTATTTCCTAATGAATGTTTAATGATGTTGAATGAATAAATTAATGAATTATTCAAAACATTGCATGAAGTAGGCAACATTTTTTATGGATAAATGTTTTTTTTTAACAATTTTAACAATTTTACAATTTGTAAAAGACTTGTGCGTAAAAGTCAAAAGACAAAAAGGAATTGACCCTTGAAAGAGGTTGAGTCCAAGCTCTACTGCTTTGGTGAAGGAGAAGCGGACCTCATCAGGCAGACCATGAGCATCGTCTGTCTTGATACAGTGAGGTATTCCCTTTGCATACACACTCCAGCTAGAATAGAATAATAAATAACAAAAATGTACCAACAATTTGATAATAATTTTCCAATAGCAGACCTATGATAGATGACTGTTATTAATAGACTCACAATTGTGAGATTGGTTTCTTAAACCAATCTTACAATTCTGAGCCTATAGGGCCGTTATCTGGACTATGATTTCCGATCCCAGACAGCTGATCTTGGGGTTTGCTGCTTTGTGAGCATATCTCAAAATGTAAATTGGTGAAGATGTAGTGATTCTACTTCATGTAATAAACTGTGCTATTACTGTATATGTACATAATTTAAAAAACATTACATACCAATACTGTTCGTTTCTCAGGTTCAACTCATTCATTCTGCTTTGTTGCGCACAAAGCTCGGTTTCATCAAATACTAAACAAGCTGCAATGCAGGGAGAACACACCATACAACGTATAATAAGCACAGTGTGTTTGTTTGAAATGTGCTCTTAAGCACATTGTCACATAGAACTTTAAGAAATCTCATTGCTTAATTAATTTGATCTCAAGTTTTTTCAGATTTTTGAGGATGGGCAGGATTTGGGAGAGTGTGGGGGGGAGGGGGTTAGACTTGAGCTAGCTTGAAATGGCAAATCTTGCATATAGAACCTTTAATTATACACAATTTATTCCACAACAATTAACATACTAGGTGTGTTATAGCAGCATAATACAGAATATACATATTGTTTGGGGTTAACTTGATCTTTGTAAAAGGTGCTGTGTACCTGTGCCCTCTCTGAACATTTGACTTTCTTTGTTGGTGATCCAGCGATGGATGGGGAAGTGGTATGTCTCTCCTTCTGGGGACTCCAGCTCTATCTTGGCTGGGAACCAGGAGCGTTGTGGTAGAAGTAGACGGGGGGTTTTGTCCAGCTCAATCAGTATCAGTTTGCCAACAGACCTTTTGCAATTCAGCTCAAATTTGAAAACCTACCAAACGAAAAAAAAAAATTAGAAGTGCCCAATCAAAGGCACATTTGATGTATCATTAATATGTAAACATTATCATCAACTCAAAATAAAACAACTAATTATACAACATTTTAAGATGAGAATAACTGTACTGAAATGTATCTAAAGTGTCAAACTTACAGAACCAGCGGGGAAGGAAAAATGTCGTGTAGAGACTGTTTTGCGTGGGCTCTCCCCATCCATCCCTACCAGTTTAATGTGGACATGGTCCGAAGTTGAGGCATCGAAACGGTCTTCAGTGGTTACGACCCCTTTGTACTTGGGCATATTCCCGAGAGTAGTCTACTAACACGAACAAGAACAAGAAGGCAGGTCTTACCTTGGTAGCGACCTAAAGTGATGGTTATTTGGGTTATTTTCCTTCCTATTATATTGATGTTCCACGCTTCTATTTCAGTCACCCATCCCCAAAATAACACATCTACAGGACCATAAGGAAATCAGTTATGTTTAATGTGTAACCTTTCCAGGATACAAATCTAATAATGTGTAACTAACTAATGTGCTTTCCTGTAGTCAGCAATGTTCACATCCACTCTTAGAATGCTCATTCATAATGGCTAATCCACTTTGATAGGGTTGACTTCCTCTATCCAGCTTAGAGCTAGCAGAATAGCCTTTTGTTTGCTGCTGTTCCAAGCCAAATTTTTACTTTGAAATATTAGTAATTTAACATAGCTAACCCATGGCAATTTATTGCCATGGGTTATTAGACCTATACCTTTAACACTAATGATGGCCTGTGTCATTCCTGTGTCAAGCATGCTAGTAGATTGGGGATTATGGCTTCAAAACTGGATCAAAACAGAGGTTATTGCTTGTTATTCTGAAAAAATGTATTCTTATAAACTAATGATGGAAAAGTCACAGTCATGCATTTTGTTATGCAATGGGTAGGGGGGTCTTCAGAGGTTGGGGCAGGGGTAGGGGGGGATCTTCAGAGGGGTAGGCGGGCCTCGTTGACGAGGCTGGAGGCCGTGGGGAAGAAGCTGTGTTTGTGACGTACAGTTCTTGACTTGATGGCCCGCAGACTCCTGCTGGAGGGGAGTGGGGCAAAAAGACTGTGGCCTGGGTGAGAGGGGTCGGCCATAATCTTTCTGGCCCACTTCAGGGCCCTGGAGTCATGCAGGGTCTGGAGGGAAGGCAGCCGATCACTCTCTCTGCAGAGCGAATGACACACCGCAGGTTGGACTTATCTTTTGCAGTGGCAGCGGGAAACCAAGTGGTGATGGAGAAGGTGAGGATGGACTCGATGATGGAGGTGTAGAAGAGAACCATCATGGACTGAGGCATGTTGAATTTCTTCAGCTGCCGCATGAAGAACAGCCTCTGCTGGGCCTTCTTGGTCAGGGAGCTGCTGTTCAGCTCCCACTTAAGGTCCCGGGAGATGGTGCCCAGTAGCATGCATTTCGCTCATGCATTGAAAATATATATGGCATTTGTCCGACAAACAAATCATTCCAGACATTGGGCAGTTTAAAATCAGTTTAAATCTTTCTCTGGTCTAGTTGTTTGAGATGTACTGTACTTTATCAAATGAACAATACATACCATGTGATAGTACCAATGTCCATGTGTGGTAAGCTTGGGAATACACATCAAGGACCATAGTCCTATACAAAGAACAAGGTTAATTTATTGTCATTCTACAACACAGTGATGCAGAACAAGATACAGGATACCGGATATAGTAATTTACTTCTTTTACCAAATATCGTCCAATGTTGCTAGTCTCGTGCAGTCTAGGAAGCTCTGCACTGTGTACCTTCCTGGCTTCACAATGTAGTGCTAATCAACTTGACCTCTTGACCTCTACCGACTTGACCTATACCGCCATGTCTGACTGACTTCAGCCATGAGGCCAATCCTTAATTTCCAATTCTCTCAGCGTTGGTCACTCGCATCACCTTGTGTTTCCTTTGTTATATCTGCCCTACAATGTGTACATTTTCTAAATAAGAATCATGATCACACTTATTGTCTCGCTGATGAAGATGCTTTGTAAATTGCTGCCTGTCTTCCCACTTAATCTAAATGTAAAGGGTTTGAATTCTCTTTATTTGTCACATACATGAGCACACATAGTGAAATTAGTTCCCCTGCATTTTACCTTGTCCTGGGACTACAGATCTCAGACAAACTGGCATGGACCCGCAACACAGAGGTCATGCTGAAGAAGGCACACCAGAAGAAGGCACGACAGCGCCTCTATGCCCTGTTGTGCTTTAGGAGAAGCTGCATAGGCAAAGACAAAGAACCGCAACCACCCTGGGCAAAAGAAGATTATCATACTTTTGCTGGACTCTCTGAACTCATTACAGTTACTGCACCACTCTGTACAGAGGGCAGCTATTATATATTCTGTGCTCAGGTGTTATGGGGACTTGAACCGGTGACATTCCGGTCCCAATCGATGTCCCAACAGAATGAGCTATCTTGCCGCCCCTGCTCAATGCTCTATTGCAGGGGTTCCCAACCTTTTTCACCCAGAGCCCCCCCAAATGACTCCTGTTGGAATTTGCGCACCCCCCCCCCCCCGACTTTGCCTTTGCTTTTAAAAGTGCACATTCAAAAGAGGCCTCGGTGGCCTTCTGTACATCGCTGCCAGCCCTAACAAACTGTTGTTTCTTTATGAAAAAGTCCCGATCACGCCCGACCGTTTCTGGGTGCATGGTCTGTTGGTGTCTCTTCATTTTGCAGGGTTTCATGCTGTCGTTGGCTAGCTTCTCTCTGCATATCACACACTCTGGGCGGGTTTTGTCCGTTCCCTCCATGAAACCTAAGTTAAGATAGCTCTCTAGGTAGGTCCTCATTTTCTTTTTGATTGCAGATGAGCTGTCATCTCCTTTACGTTTTTCAGACATTTTTAGACAAAATATTCACCTTATGAAGTTGGTCGCTAGCTAGCAAGCACAGCAAACTGTTACTACTACAGAAGCTGACACAGTAACGTCAATGTTGTCGTATTACTGCCAATTTGCACTATACGTATTGTTGTATATTGTATATACCTACGTATTACTGTAATAATACTGTAAATTGTGCAATTCATCTGTCAATACATTTAGATTTCATTTTGTTATATTTTGTTTATACTAGTTTAGTTTAGTTTGTTGTTATTTAGTTTTTAGGTATTAGTATATTTTGTATGCATTTCAGATTCAGATTACTTTATTTATTCCCCCTGTTTCAACTGTTGCACCTTAATTTCCCTCTGGATAAATAAAGTAATCTTGAATCTTGAAACACACTCAAACACCCCCAAGACATATTTCCCCACGACTTACCCGTAGCAATGCAAAACCGCAATGCTAGGGGAAGGGGAAGGAGCTACGGAAACCCAGGAGGTACAACAGATCGGGAAATACACAAAAGGCGTTTCCACAGGAAACATTGATAAAATACAACAAAATAACCTTCTTGTGAGACCCTTAGGAGAGACCCTTTCTCTCCTAATACTAGGATGAGTTAAATGCAGAGGAACTCATTTTAACTGTGTGTGTACATGTTTGTGACTGATAAACATTTAGATTAGACATGGGCTTTTCAGTCAGAATTTGGCCACTGTCGTGGTAGGCGTAAGTAATACAGACGGTTTAGAGCATGGTGGTTACTTTATTCAGGCTTGTACTCTCCATGTCATTTGGTAGTCGCGTGACCGGTAGTCCCGCCTCCGGTCTCATACATCCTGTTAGCTCTATCACAATAAAAGCATAACAGCTAACACCACATCTCCCTTTCTTAATAAAACAGAACAGACTGTCACATTTATATACTGTGACTCAGATAATGCAAAATCTGGTGATAAACTGAAAACTCTGCAAGAACCTCAGAACATGTCATCACACTTCTTTCTGCACAATCACATAGCTATTTACTCAAAAATAGAACATTGCACTCTTAAGGCTTCTCATGAAAAATAACAAAAACAACCAGAGTCAGACAATCTCTTTGTGAGCATAAGTGATCTAAACATCAAAACACCAAATTATTCAACATTCTTTCCTTTTCACATCGCTTTTTTTTTTTTTTTTCACATTCATTTGTCTCCCCCCCCCAGTTCACAAGTCCAGTCTGTGAGGTTTTGCCACCACTCTGCCATACCTAGTGGTAGGGCCGTGTGTGTGTGTACGGACAGGTGTGTGCCCCTTGGGAGTCTGTGTTGGTGACTCACGGCGTTCTGGAGAACCCAGTGTAGGCTCACCTGGTTGGGGTGGTGTGTTGGGTGTTGGAGTGTGAGGTGTGTGTGGTACAGTCTCTGGAAAAGGGACAAGATGGTGTCTGTTCCACCTGATGGTGCCTGAAGGCCCGTCCACTATGTAGGAACGTGGAGCTGAGTGCGACGAAACCACTGTGCCTTGAGACTTTGTATCTGTAATCCACACTGGCTGACCTGGTGTGAGCTGACTTAGATCTCTCACACGGCGCCTCCTCTCCCTTTCTTTAGCTGCCACAACAGTGCTGTCTGGAAGCTCTGGGGTGAGTAGAGAGGGATGCTGGGGCACTGGAGTGCGCAGTCTCCTGCCCATGAGGAGCTGGGCAGGACTGTAGCCATTAGCAAGTGGTGTAGCTCTATAGGCCAACAGAGCCAGATACGGATCCTTAGCTTTCTTTAGCAGCTGTTTCACAGTCTGAACGTGACGTTCCGCCTCTCCGTTACTCTGAGCGAACCTAGGGCTACTAGTGACATGTTTGAACCCATAGGCTACTGCAAAGTCCTTGAACTGTTGACTGGAGTATTGGGGGCCATTATCACTAAAAAAAATCTCTGGGACCCCATGTCTAGAGAATATTGATTTGAGATGCACAATAACATCCTGAGATCGTGTGGGAGTTAGTTTGGCAATCTCTACATATCTAGAGTAGTAGTCCACTACTAGTAGGTAGTTATCCTGGTTGAGTGTGAATAAATCCGAACCTACTTTTTGCCATGGTCTCTCTGGGAGCTCACTGGACATTAATGGCTCCACAGGATTGCCACGCTCTTTGATGCATGTTTTGCAATTTCTCACCAGCTTGTTTAGTTGGCCGCTCAAGCCAGGCCACCATACCGTCTCTCTGGCCCGCTCTCTGCACCTGGTCATCCCCTGATGTCCCTCGTGTAGTGCATCGAGGACAGAGTTGCGCATCGCTGTGGGAATGACTAGTCTGGAGCCCATGAGCAGGAGTCCATTATGTACAGTAAGTACAGCTCTATCAGGCCAGTAAGCTTTAACTGGACCTGTGAGCTGGCTGCGGTCAGGCCATCCTCTCTGACAGTATGACATGACCTCCGAGCAAACACTGTTTTCCTGCAGTCGCTCTCTCAGTTGTGCCATGTATGTTGAGCTGGCGGGCATGCTATTGATGATTTCATCCACATAGATGTTTGTGTCTTCCATTAAGTCGTCGTCTGTCAGTTTTGAACTTGAGTTTTGACTGACAGGTGAGCGTGAGAGAGTGTCGGCTGTAAACAGGGCTTTGCCAGGTGTGTGGGAGATTGTGTAACTGTACCTCATGAGTCTGAGTCGAAACCGCTGGATCCTGGGAAGAAGCTCAGTTAGTGCCTGGTGACCTAGCAGGCTGACAAGTGGCTTGTGGTCAGTTTCCATGGCAAAATGTCTCCCAATTAGGAAGTCTCTAAAACGCTCGCACGCCCATGTCAATCCTAGCGCCTCCTTCTCCACCTGGGCGTACCTCTGTTCTGTCTCTGTCATAGAGCGCGATGCGTACGCGACTGGTTTCCACTGTTCTCCCTCTCTCTGTAGGAGGACCGCACCCAGTCCGTAGGAAGAGGCATCTGCAGACAGTTTCAGCTCTTTGTTGGGGTCGTAAAGTGTCAGCACTGGAGGTGATGTGAGATCATTTTTCAGCTGGTCAAACGCTTTCTGTTGTGCACAGCCCCAGACCCACTGATACTTCTTTGAGAGAAGGTCTCTCAGCGGCTTGTCCTTTTCGGCTAGACCTGGAATGTATTTTCCCAGCTGGTTTAACATTCCCAGGAAACTGCGAACCTCTCCTGTGTTGGACGGCTCTCTCATGGACATGACAGCCTTTACCTTGTCAGGGTCTGGCTGCACACCGTCAGCTGACAGAATATGACCTAGGAACTTGACTTCACGTTTGCTTAGCTCACACTTCTCCATGTTTAGTGTGACCCCGACTTCTTGGAGCTTGTTGAGGACAGCGTGTAGTCTGATGTCGTGCTGCTGTTGATCTCTCCCCCAGATGAGGACGTCATCCATGTGACATACAACCCCCTGCAGCCCGTCGATAATCATTGACATGCGCCGCTGAAAATGTTCTGGGGCTGACGCTATGCCGAAGGGCAGTCTGTTAAAGTAAAAGCGCCCAAAGGGAGTTATGAATGTTGTGTACAGTGACGACTCGGGGGATAATGGAATCTGCCAAAATCCTCTGTTGGCATCTAACTTGCTGAAGATCTGGGCTCCTGCCAGAGATCCAATTGTCTGCTCAACTGAAGGCAATATGTATTTCTCTCTGCGAACTGCTTCGTTGAGGCGGGTGAGGTCGACGCAGATGCGCACTGAGCCAGTCTTTGTAGGCACCGGAACCATGCCTGAACACCAGTCGGTCAGCTCTTCAACTCTGGAGATGACCCCAATGTCCTCCATTTTTCTGAGCTCCTCTTTCACTTTGTCGAGTAGAGGGATGGGGACCCGTCTAGGTGTGGCCAGGGAATAGGGAATAGCGTCTGGCCTGAGTTTAATAGTGTATGGCTGCTGCATCATACCTAAACCCTGACACAACTTTGGGTAGGACTCTTCCATCTCTGACTTGTCTATGCTGTCTGCTCTGTAGACTAGTTTAAGCTTTACACTTGCTGGTCTGCTTAACAAGGCTACGTTTAAGTCATTGACAACGTAAACATCCTCCTGTATCACCTGCTCTCCTTTGCATAGTGACTCTTTGTATCTGCCTAAAACAGATAGAAGCATGCGACCTGGGCCAACTAGTGGTCTGTCAGGCTTAGCTAACTGTGTGTTGCTCTCAGCAATGGCATAGTAGGTCTGGGCTGGGATAACTGAGACATCAGCTCCTGTGTCTATCTTAAACTTGACTTTATGGCCCCTTATAGTCAATTCTGCATACCATGGGTCTAACCCTGCATCTACTGAGCCTAGGAACAAGGGAGTGTCATCATCATAGCAACTTTCAGTTTCTACAGCATGTACTGCTTTGTTAGATTTACATACTTTACTGTAATGACCTCTCTTTCCACATGCATGACATGTCACCTCTCTGGCTGGGCACTGTGCATTTGCATGACCAGGGGACTTTCCACATCTGTAGCATGACTGGCGATCAGATGATGGCTGTGGTTTTGTTGATGGGTGCATTGGTTGATGAGGGGACCTTGGGGTGAATGGTTTTTGTCTACTGCCTTTTGTTACTGCATCAATGTCCATTCTACCCCCTCCTCTGAGGTCTGTTTGCTGCCTTTTAATCACTTCAGACTGTCTGGCCATATTGACTGCTTTTTCGAGCGTCAAATCCTTGTCTAACTGCATCCTCTCAGCTAGACTGGTGTCTCTCAACCCCACTACGAGCCGGTCTCTTATTAACTCATCGCGGAGTGCTCCGTATTTGCAGTTTTCTGCTAGGGCATACAATGCAGTAATGAAAGAGTCTACAGCCTCGCTTGGTTGCTGCACTCTCTGATTGAATCTTGCCCTCTCATATATCACGTTCTTTCTAGGCACAAAGTACGTTTCAAGTGTGGCTTTTACCGAAGTATACTGCTGTCTCTGTGTGTCGGATAAATCATGACCCCGTAGGATGTCGTCTGCTTCATCCCCCATGCAGTAGATCAGCGTGTTCACCTGGTTAGCTTCTGTGCTAAGATGGAGGTTGCTGGCCAGTCGGAATCTCTGGAACCTGCGTATCCATCAGTCCTGAGGCTTTGCAAAGTCCTTCAGGTGGTTGGATGGTGAACGTAGCGCTCGGAGGAGCGTTAGCATTAGCCTGTAGCTGGGGAGGTTGTGGAGGCTGTGCAGCCGGTGCGGCTGCAGCTCCGTCGACGTCGCCTCCTAACATCTTGCCGCTTGCAGACGTTAACTTTCCAAAAAAAAAAACTCTCTTTCCAACTTCAACCTAGCTCTTTACCGCTGCCCACGTTCTGACACCATGTCGTGGTAAGCGTAAGTAATACAGACGGTTTAGAGCATGGTGGTTACTTTATTCAGGCTTGTACTCTCCATGTCATTTGGTAGTCGCGTGACCGGTAGTCCCGCCTCCGGTCTCATACATCCTGTTAGCTCTATCACAATAAAAGCATAACAGCTAACACCACAGCCACCTGAGATTGTTTTTTCAATTCATTCTTGTTTCTCAAACCAACATATTTCATTCACATTCGACTGTTAAAGAGAATCATATTGATTCAACATAATATTTGTCCGTTACCGTAACACCAATGAATTGTGTAATGTTAAAGTTATTAAAGGGTACCTTGGAACCTGCCATTTCTTTATGTCCCTGGCAGGCACATCTTTTCCCCCCGAAATCCCCACGGCCTGAAATTGCACCTATAACTATTTAGATATAGTGTTAGAACCCAACGAGACCGGCGAGCCAAATGTGCCAGAGAACCCATAAGTAGAGACAACCAAAACAACAGAAAATGTCTCAAACTCAAACTCAAAAACCAACAAGGTAGTGTAGGATAGGTTACGTGGTGTGTACGTCGATGCGGGGAGATGGTCCAGTGGGTGGTACACATTGCCTCGTTTCCACCAAGCTGTTTTGAGGGCTGGTTCGGAGCTTGTGCCTAATCTCGAACCAGTTCTTTGCGTTTCCACCGCGAAGGAGCCACTTTCTGGCCCGGTTAACTGGTTCCTGAGCGGCCCCACTTCGAAGCTGGGCTAGCCAGCAGGCTCCACTACATCAGGGGCTGGGGGCGGGGCTTATCGGGGCTGGGGGTGGGGCTTATCGGACAAACTCAAAACAAACTCAGTTTGTTTTCCGCCATTTTTAAAATTAGTAAAATTCTCCGTGGACGTGAAGGTGACAGTGGTCCGTGGACGAGACAAACTGTTTGTTTGCGTTGTTGTCCTCGGCAGAAGGTCCGCATAAACTACAGGAGCTTCTAGAACAAACCGCTATTAGAAAAACTACAGCGCGAGATGTCTTCAGCGGGGGACAGAACCGAGAAGCTAATCGATAACAAACTGGACGATACGAGGGGCTAATCGATAACAAACTGGACGATACGAGGAGCTAATCGATAACAAACTGGGGAGAGGATCTTTGGAGGTGGGGGGGGGGGGGCGGGGGTAGGACGAGACTGGAAACGGTTCACGTGTAGGAGGGAGTATAATGGAAAAATCATATGTTGTCCCTTCTATCACTGTTTATTGACCTCAGGGTTCTAGTAGAGAATGCAAATATAGTTCTCCCTATCACCCTTTTGTCCTATTGTCCTGAGGGGTCTTGTCTTGTCCTTATCCTGTTTGACCAACTGTAATGTTTATCTCACAGCGGGGGACAGTGGCTATTGCAGTCTACAGCTGTTGAAGGGGGGTTGGCATAGACCTATTGAGCTGGATCAAAGGCTTGGCCGCTCCTGGTTCAACACCTCTGGCTTCCTCTGCCTGCACGAGAGTTCCTCTGTTCCCGTGCTGGAGATGGGGGTGGTGGAGCCAGGTGGTCAAGACTTGCATCATTGAAGTGAAAGACAGTGTCTTAGGGGCAGTCCTAAGAAGGAATAAATACGGAGTGTTGCCAGCATTACGGTGGACTTCCCTATCCTCAACTCATAGGATTCGGGGCTCCCGACAAAGCTTTGTCTGTCTGTTGTCTGACTGTCTTGTCAATTTGTCTGTTTGGCCACTTGTCTACTTGTATTTGTTCATTGTGTTCTGCTTGCTTGATAAATCTTCAAACTTAATTGAGTTCATGTGTGACAGTTCTTATTGATTGATAATTTGCCTTCTTATTCACGTAGATTTCCACCACAGGAGCCATAAGGTTATCAATAACCAAGCACCCGGCGTGGGTCTTCTAACCCTAACCCTTAAGAAGGGTAGATCCCAGGTGTTCATTAGCCTCAGCCTTAAGAAGGGTAGATCCCAGGTGTTCATTAGCCTCAGCCTTAAGAAGGGTAGATCCCAGGTGTTCATTAGCCTCAGCCTTAAGAAGGGTAGATCCCAGGTGTTCATTAGCCTCAGCCTTAAGAAGGGTAGATCCCAGGTGTTCATTAGCCTCAGCCTTAAGAAGGGTAGATCCCAGGTGTTCATTAGCCTCAGCCTTAAGAAGGGTAGATCCCAGGTGTTCATTAGCCTCAGCCTTAAGAAGGGTAGATCCCAGGTGTTCATTAGCCTCAGCCTTAAGAAGGGTAGATCCCAGGTGTTCATTAGCCTCAGCCTTAAGAAGGGTAGATCCCAGGTGTTCATTAGCCTCAGCCTTAAGAAGGGTAGATCCCAGGTGTTCATTAGCCTCAGCCTTAAGAAGGGTAGATCCCAGGTGTTCATTAGCCTCAGCCTTAAGAAGGGTAGATCCCAGGTGTTCATTAGCCTCAGCCTTAAGAAGGGTAGATCCCAGGTGTTCATTAGCCTCAGCCTTAAGAAGGGTAGATCCCAGGTGTTCATTAGCCTCAGCAGGCCTGATTATGATGAGCAACACCTGGGATCAATTAGAGCGCGGGGGCAAAACACATCGTTTTGATTATTTGCCACCGCCCCTCATCACCTATCGTGATTGACAGGCCGAACATGATAGATGTTATTGGACTGTTTCGTAAAACTAATACAATCACATGCTTTTGATTGGCTCAGGGGTCTGACGAGTCAGCTACTTAGCCTTCTAGTATTCGTATTTGCATCCCAAAGTAATTCAGACTCACCCTGTTATTGGATTACCAACTAACAAATACCATTTCTTCAGTTTGGCCCACTATCTTACTAATCCTTTAACAGTTGAATCAATTTGTAATCTATTAAAATATTCCAGTGCACCAGGAGTCTTAA
Source organism: Muraenolepis orangiensis (assembly GCA_027704905.1). Classification (NCBI taxonomy): domain Eukaryota; kingdom Metazoa; phylum Chordata; class Actinopteri; order Gadiformes; family Muraenolepididae; genus Muraenolepis; species Muraenolepis orangiensis. Next base: position 22,307,434 of record CM051020.1, on the reverse strand, counting down.
CGATGCATCTCATGTTCCTTCGTAACAACTTTTATTATATCTCGTCAATCCTTACCTCTAACGTGTTAAATGTACCTTGTAAATTGTTACTCAATTGCTTATTTTTTTTTGCCTAATTAGTTGTGAAAGCGGGCGATACCTTGGATGAGAAGAAGCACAGACACGGTGATGCAATAAAGATGTATATTTTATTTCCAGTGTCTTTTTAGGGAGGGTGTGAACACACACGCGACGCTTACCTTCTCCAAAACATATGACCGCATGCAGTTCCAAAGGCCATATCTCTTGATTTCCATTATCTCGCAGTAAATCCCAGGGATACAGGCAACCATGCACTGAACTACTGTGGATGTGAACACGTCATATAATCATTGCAATGTAACAAACGCCGTTTTTGGTGGAGTTCTCTGTAAGTAAGAATTTCTTTACCGCCATTCAGATTGACCTAAACGTATAAATGATTAGCAACGTTTCCGTGTTTTCCTAAATATTTTTCCAGTTTGTGACAATTGGGATTCGTAGAAGAAAGCTAAACTAATGTTTTCACAATTGATTCCAAAATAGGCACTTTTCTTTATTTCATTATTATGGGGCTAAAGTAAAAAATAAATCAGACATTTGTATTCTCTTCAAATGTCCATTTTTGGATTGTGCATTTGGAGAAAAAAAAAATGTATAACAAGAATAACATACTATAATTTTTGCAATATTTAATTACACAGTTGTATAATTTTCATAAAACAAATCAAATATTTCCAGTCCTTTCGGGCTTGTATCTGGCTATTATGGCTGTACTATAAAATAACAATAGAAAAATAAACATTCTATAGTACACAGCGCAGAAAGCAGCCCTTGATATCACGCCTACATTCAAGTAAAGACACAAACGCGCATATGTGTTCTTAGATGACACTTGATCACGATGAAGCTAGCACTAGTCGAGCGACGTAAATGGTAATACATTCTTCACACCGGCGGCTGAGATAGCGACGGGGATGTTACCGCAGTCCTGTCAGCACCACTATTGGACGAGTAACAAAAAACAAAAAACTCTCCTTTTGCGCAGTTTTCTTCAAAACTGTACTGCTGTACAGAGTAAAGTGTCAGGCCTCCGCGCTCTGTGCATTGTGGAGCGTGTGTAAACGTGTTCATGAAGATGTCATTGCGTCGGTTGTTCCGTCTTCAAGGGGAGGATGATCTTAAAGGGGAAGTCTATTTTTCCTTCTTCGTCACTGTCTGTCACTATCTCTGCCGAAAGTTCATATTGTCTCTACACGTACTATGTACAATGTATATAAACAGTATGTATATACTTGGTAGAAAAAATATTGTGCAACACTAAAACTATCTGTAATCCAATTTCGACAGCCCCCATTCCCCCCCCCCATACACAGACAGACAGACACATACACACACACACACACACACACACACACACACACACACACACACACACACACACACATACACACACACACACACACGTGCCTCACAGATACTGATAGAATCGCGAGTGGACCACATGCGCTCCGGACAGTTTGTGAGGTTGTGTGTCCGCTACGGCGTTGGCTCGGCCGCCACTCCCGTTCACCCGCTCCGGGAGATCCTTAGCCGGCGATGGAGGAGCAGGCCTGGGGGAGGAGAGGCCTGTCCCGTCCTCCTCCTCGGGGAGCGCCTTGGGAGCGACCTCAGCCGACCTCCCCTGGGCCCCGCGCAGTTCCCTGCTCAGCCAATCCCGCAGTGTCAGGTCCAGGGAGCCGTGGCCAGGCCTCAGCCGCTCAGCTGTTGACAGCTCCGCCTCCTGGTCGCCTCCGCCCTGCTCCCTCCAGTCGTTGATGACGGCCAGCTCGGCAAAGTCCCGCTGCCCACCCATGGTGTGCCGACGCCGGATGCTCTTTCTCTTAGCCCGGGCCTCAGGGCCGGGGGGGGCGTGGCTTCTGGCGCCCGGCGCAGCCTCGTCAGCGGCCACCGCCGCCGTTGTCCGTAGGCGGAGCTTCAGCCGCTCGGCGATCTTGACGCGCCAGGTGGGCTGGGCACGTTCCGACTCACTGCGAGGGGACGAGGAGCTGAGGCTGCCCGTGGACCGGCCCTTCCGCATCACCTCCAGCACGCCAGACAGCCGGGCACGAGAATCCACCCTCCCCTGGCCATCGCCGCCGCCGCCTCTGGCTATGCCTTCCGCAGAGGAGTCACTGTCCGTCTTGTGCCTCAGGGAGTGTCGGCGGGAGGGCCAGTCACTCCCAGTCAGCCGGTGGGTGGGGAAGAAAGGACGCCGTGTCTCCCGCTGGGCCGCGGTGTTCTCCTCGGCTGGCAGTGTCGCAGCCGCTGCCGTCGCTGCCCGCTCGCTCTGATGGCGCCCGGCTTCCTGCTGCGGCGTGGACTGGCCGCTGCCCCCCTGTGGCGCGAATACGGGAAAGTCGCTCTCACTGTCGGTCTCCAGGACCATCCGCCCCTCGCTGATGAGTTCGCTGCGCTCGTCGTCCGCCTCCTCGCCGCCCTGCGGAGCGCCACACTCCGCCCCCGACTCCGCCCCCGTCAGGAAGGTGACGGAGGAGGTGGTGGAGTAGTCGGAGGTGATGGAACTCACCTCTGCACCGGCCGCAGCCCCCCCAACGCCGCTCCCGCCGGACCCAGCCCCCAACATCCACTTCCTGGGTCGAGACCTCGCCGCCGCCGTAGCTCCGGGGCTGCAGGTCCCCGGGTCGGAGGCGGCCTTGTCCTCCGGGGACGGCTTGGCCCGGGGGCCTTCGGAGGGGTTGAGGGACGGCAAGGGGGACGGCTGACGGGACGGCGTCCTGGAGAAGAAGGAGTTCCTGTGCTCCTTCTTGGTCACCTCCACACTTCTCCTCCCGTTCTCCCTCCTCCACGCCTCTGCCCGGGCATGCTGCTCCTTGGCCCCGTCGTGGGTCTTGGCACCTTGCGGGGGGACGTGGTGGCGGTCGGCGGGCGTCTGACCGGTGATCGGCTCTGTCCGCAGGACGAGGCCGTCGAGGTCGTCATCGGAGCTACTAGGCGGCAGCTTCTCCTTGGACTTCCTTCGCTTGCGGCTGGCCGCAGCAAAGATGGAGGAGACTAGGAGCTCTCTGCTGCATGCCTCCCTCCCTGGGCCCCAGGAACCCTGCAGAAAGAGAGGGTGGGACAGAGAGAGGGAAAGGGGGGTGGGGGCAGAGAGAGAGAAAGACAGAAATAGAGAGATGGAGAGACATGAAACAGAAAGAGAGAGGGTCAGACAGATAAAGATAGCGAGAGAGAGAGAGAGAGAGAGAGTCAGACAGACATAGATAGCGAGAGAGAGAGAGAGAGAGAGAGAGAGAGAGAGAGAGAGAGAGAGAGAGAGAGAGAGAGAGAGAGAGAGAGAGAGAGAGAGAGAGAGAGAGAGAGAGAGACATAGAGAGGGGAGGTTAAAGAGCAGAAGACCAATCAGAACTCTTGCTGTAGAAGAGTCAGAAAGTCGAGAGCAACACACAAAAGTGATTGGCTCCCATTTCCCCGCCTGCATCTACAGACCAGCGGCTGCAAGGTTGCTCCTCTGAAGCTCCACGGACCAGAGAGAACAGCATGTTAGTGCTACCGCTCACCACACCCAGCACAGCAGTACCACTTTGGCAGCCAGCAGCGGCAAGCTTAGCATGCAATGCCCTGTGGCAGCCAGCCTCATTGCAGCGCAGCGCAGCAAAGGACAAGCAACCGTTAGTTAGCGCCAAGTCAACACACGCCCATGTGGGCGCTGCCAGAACCTTCCTTGGCGCTATTCTGTAGCTGCTGTCACATAATGTGCAGCATATCCGATCCCAGTCCACTGTTAGCTACCGGCTAAACCAGCTACACACCTAGCCCCTTGGTCCTAGCTACATGTGAAACAGACACACACGCTAGGTAGCTAGTGGTTAGTAGGCCAACCCTGGTTAGCCTGAACTCCGCAAGGCCTTAAACGTGAACGGTTGAGCGTGTTTTTCCCCAACAGACACACACGTGCTTACCTTGGACTTAGCCGAGTCACTAGTAAGTGAATCTGTAAAGGACACAGAAGAAGAAAATAAATTAGCATTTGTTCTTTTTACAATTTACAACAAAAAGGTGAAGGCGGGTGGGTGGCGTTACATGAGCAAGACAAATAATAAAGAACAACACATTAAAAACAACAGGAAAATGAGTTATGAGACGCACAAGAGTCACAGAACAGGAAGTGGAGCAGCAGGGAACAGGAAGTGATGCAACAGTGATGATGATTGACGAGCAGTGTAGAGGGGAGGTGGAGGCAGGCGTGTGACAACACAGACAAAGGCCGTGGAACATATTTTGCAGGACGTAAAGTACTAGAACATTCCCTTAGTTAAACTGTGAAATTCTGTTAATAAGCCATTAACAGACATCAAAGAAGATACTATCTAGAGCAGGGGTCTTCAACCTTGTTCAGCCCAGGGACCCCTTGGTGGACTGAGAAACAGCACACCCCCTATATATGTTGTATATAGGGGCTGTTGCATTTAATCCCAGGCCAATAGGCCTAATAATATATTTATAATGCCTCAGTAACTTCTTAATATATTCAGCTTTGATGCTTAGTTATATGACGACATAATTTAAATCAATGCATCAGGCTTAAACGTTTCCATTGTACGATGAATGACCCTGGAGTCCTGAGGCCTGAGGCCTGAGGCCTGGGTCTATCTACAGCATGCTGAATGACCCTGGTGTCCTGAGGCCTGGGTCTATCTACAGTATGATGAATGACCCTGGAGTCTATCTACAGTATGATGAATGACCCTGGTGTGAGGCCTGAGGCCTGAGGCCTGGGTCTATCTACAGTACGATGAATGACCCTGGAGTGAGGCCTGAGGCCTGGGTCTATCTACAGTATGATGAATGACCCTGGTGGCCTGAGGCCTGGGTCTATCTACAGTACGATGAATGACCCTGGTGTGTGGCCTGAGGCCTGAGGCCTGGGTCTATCTACAGTACGATGAATGACCCTGGAGTGTGGCAGGAATTATCCTGAGGCCTGGGTCTATCTACAGTATGTTGATGACCAGGACGCTCCCTGTGGAGCAAACACTAACTTGAAGGTGGAGTTTTGGGTGAAACATGAGGGTAAGGTGACGGCCCCCCTGCAGTAACTCCGTGGGCCCCGGGTGGTCGCCGATCCCTGGTTGAAGACCACTGATCTATATTTGTATTAATTATCAATAGGTCAGATAAGGTTATCAAGAGATTGAGCTGTGCCGGGAGTATTCGGATCATGTGACTTCATCGGTATGCTGCTGATGCCGATGCCGGTACGGTGACGGTAATGACGATAATGACAGACAGTGGCCGACGTCGGTGACTATGATTGGAACACAAGTGACGGGGAGAGGGAGGGAGAGAAAGAGGGGGCAGGGGTCACAGAGGGGAGGGCCGATAGGAGGAGAGGACAACGCAGAGACACCAAACAGCCCGTCCTATGTAACATCCCCCCGCTGTAGTCTCCACACGGGATTTGCCGCTTGTTTTTTTGGGGATGGGCCGTTACCATGGCTCACTTTGAAGTCATTAGAAACGTATCGACTGATATAATATAACATTTCTTTGTGTCTTATAAGTATTATTATGAAAATTATGTTATTCCCCCCCCCCCCCACAAACAGATGATGATGTCACAGTATGAGAGTGCACGTTGTGAGAAAGCAGACCGAGGAGGGGGAGGGGAGGAGGGGAGGAGTCAGGGTCCCTACCAGTCTATCTCTCCCATTGGCAGGCTTGTGGTGATAGTGAGGAGAGCAAGACACACACCGTTCAGACAGCACCGGCTCTCTCACATATATATATATATATATATATATATATGCCAGGGAAACTATACCATACCCTGGCACCGGCCTGGGGCCTTTACATTCCACGTGTCTCTGGTTCTCTCTCTCTCTCTCTCTCTCTCTCTCTCTCTCTCTCTCTCTCTCTCTCTCTCTCTCTCTCTCTCTCTCTCTCTCTCTCTCTCTCTCTCTCGCCCTCTTTTTGTTTCTGTGGCGACAACCCGTGCCGTTGTGTGAGTCTGGTGGCGGCAGTGGGCGCTCAACAGAAGTGTGGCGTGGAGCAGAGGAGGCAGCTGCAGTGGGGGCAACACGTCTCCTTCCTCCTACAGCCCCAGCTGCCCATGGCGGACATGAGGGAGTCCACCAGTGACATCATGGCGCGATAGACCCCGCCCACTTGGCCTGTGTCAAGATGAGTGACGGTGTGTGATGTAAAAGCCTCTAGGAGATGTGACAGAGCCTCGCTACAGACAGACAGGGACCAGAACAGAGAGCCGCCGCATGCTTTACAAACACACTCGCTCACTGGACCCACTGGGCTGCTCTGGTTGGATTTTGTTTGGTCTAGTCTTGTGTAGTTTGGTCTGGTCTGGTTTAGTGTGGTGTAGTTTGGTCTGGTCTAGTTTTGTGTAGTTCAGTCTGGTCTAGTTTGGTGTAGTTTTGTCTGGTCTATCGTGGTGTAGTCTGGTTTAGTTTGGTCTGGTCTAGTTTGGTGTATTTTGGTCTTGACTAGTGTGGTGTAGTTTGGTCTGGTCTAGTTTGGTGTAGTTTGGTCTGGTCTAGTTTGGTGTATTTGGTCTGGTCTAGTTTGGTGTAGTTTGATCAGGTCTATCTTGGTGTAGTCTGGTTTAGTTTGGTCTGGTCTAGTTTGGTGTAGTTTGGTCTGGTCTAGTGTGGTGTAGTTTGGTCTGGTCTAGTTTGGTGTATTTGGTCTGGTGTAGTTTGGTGTAGTTTGATCAGGTCTATCTTGGTGTAGTTTGTTCTGGTGTAGTTTGGTGTAGTTTGGTCTGGTGTAGTTTGGTGTAGTTTGATCAGGTCTATCTTGGTGAAGTTTGGTGTAGTCTGGTCAGGTGTAGTTGGTAGTTGGTCTGGTCTAGTTTGGTGTAGTTTGATCAGGTCTATCTTGGTGTAGTCTGGTGTAGTTTGGTCTGGTCTAGTTTGGTGTAGTTTGATCAGGTCTATCTTGGTGTAGTCTGGTGTAGTTTGGTCTGGTCTAGTTTGGTGTAGTTTGATCAGGTCTATCTTGGTGTAGTCTGGTGTAGTTTGGTCTGGTGTAGTTTGGTGTAGTTTGGTCTGGTCTGGTGTGGTTTTGTCTAGTCTATCTTGGTCTAGTCTGGTGTAGTTTGGTCTGGTCTAGTTTGATATAGTCTGGTGTAGTCTGGTCTATCTTGTTGTTCTACTTAGGTCTTTAGGGTGAAACAGCATGGAGGGTTAGTGCAACAGGACCAAAGCCGAGAGGGATTGGGGTTTATAAACCTGCACCATGTAACCAACATGACTTTGTAGCGCTGAGAGGACCTAGCGTCTAGCATATGATTGAATAGAGGAGTAGGCAGCGACATGGGAAAGTCTATCTGCCAATGACTACACTTTCCAGACTTTACAGAGCAGTAGAAAAACATCGACAACTCTGGTCATTTTGTTGGGGATTTCTGCAATAAAGCAAACATGACTTCCTCGAAAACATATCACAGTGGAAAGCCATGGGTTTCTATCGCAAAAAACATCCTAATTTTCACACTTATATTGGATGAGCAACAAAGCTACATAGTGCAGGTTTAAGCATCGGGGGATAACACATACCCCCTTAAAGCAGGGTCAGATCTAACAAAAGGAGATCTAAGGAGGACACAGAGAGAGACGCACATGATTCTACGTACACATCCAAGAGGGGAGCGCCCTGCAGGAGCAACTGTAGAAGCGCAGGCAAGTTACTGACATCCGTCATCCTTTCATCACACTCACTCACACAAACAAAAACACCAATCATTTACCCACTCAATATTAGTCAATATTAGGGCGGGGGGTGGGTGGGGGTAGGGGGTGGGTGGGGGCGGGGGTAGGGGGTGGGGGCGGGTGGGGGTAGGGGGTGGAGGTAGGGGGTGGGTGGGGGCGGGGGTAGGGTGTGGGTGGGGGTAGGGGGTGGGGGTGGGTGGGGGTAGGGGGGTTACCTGACACTTCCCCCTGCGACGCGCCTGTGCGCCCAATGTTGGTCAGCAGGTGGTCAATGTTGGGCACAGGCTGCGACTCCACCGCGCTCTCCTCCTGGGAGGCCATCTGACACGAGGAAATGCAAAACACACACTTTGGTTTAATTCAGGGAACTTTCAGAGAGAGAGAGAGAGAGAGAGAGAGAGAGAGAGAGAGAGAGAGAGAGAGAGAGAGAGAGAGAGAGAGAGAGAGAGAGAGAGAGAGAGAGAGAGAGAGAGAGAGAATGTAAAGGGGATGTCGCTCTACCTACCACTGGCTCCTCACTGTCCTCGTCGGTGAAAAACCAGTCGTACTACAAGAGAAGAAGAGAAGGAGTTACTTTCTCCACACGATGACCCTCAACATGGGACATAACACAAAACCGTTTTGTGTTATGTCACAATACAGGTGAGAGAAACAGGTGCAGATGAGAGAGGTGACAGGTGAGAGACAGTGGACAGACGGGTACAGGTGACAGAAAAGTACAGGTATGACAGACAGGTACAGGTGAGAGGTGACAGGTGAGAGAGAGGAGAGACAGTCAGGTACAGGTGAGAGAGACAGATGAGAGAGGTGACAGATGAGAGACAGGAGACAGACCAGGTACAGGTAAGAGAGGTGAGAGACAGGAGACAGACCAGGTACAGGTGAGAGAGGTGAGAGACAGGAGACAGACCAGGTACAGGTGAGAGAGGTGAGAGACAGGAGACAGACCAGGTACAGGTGAGAGAGGTGAGAGACAGGAGACCGACCAGGTACAGGTGAGAGAGGTGAGAGACAGGAGACCGACCAGGTACAGGTGAGAGAGGTGAGAGACAGGAGACAGACCAGGTACAGGTGAGAGAGGTGAGAGACAGGAGACAGACCAGGTACAGGTGAGAGAGGTGAGAGACAGGAGACAGACCAGGTACAGGTGAGAGAGGTGAGAGACAGGAGACAGACCAGGTACAGGTGAGAGAGGTGAGAGCACCACACAAATCATCTTCTCATTTTAATATTTGTATATTGTGTATATTATATGTATATTATTATTATTATCTTTGTACTTTGTACATTACTATAAGTCACTTATGGCACCCATTGCACTCCTGAACCATCCCTGGAAGGAGGGATCCCCTTCTACTCTGTGTTCCTTCTCAAGATTTCTTCCTACGTAATTAAGGGAGTTTTTTCTTGCCCTTAGGGGGGCTAGGGTTTGGGGGGTGTTGTAAACATGTGGCATGTGAAGCCCTTTGAGACTATAACTGTGATTAAGGGCTATACAAATAAAATTGACTTGACTTGACTTGACTTGAGAGACAGGAGACAGACCAGGTACAGGTGAGAGAGGTGAGAGACAGGAGACAGACCAGGTACAGGTAAGAGAGGTGAGAGACAGGAGACAGACCAGGTACAGGTAAGAGAGGTGAGAGACAGGAGACAGACCAGGTACAGGTAAGAGAGGTGAGAGACAGGAGACAGACCAGGTACAGGTAAGAGAGGTGAGAGACAGGAGACAGACCAGGTACAGGTAAGAGAGGTGAGAGACAGGAGACAGACCAGGTACAGGTGAGAGAGGCTACAGGCACTCACGTTGTGTATGAGGGTCTCTACGATGCGGTACTGGTCCGGCATGTGGGTCACCATGTCGGTCATGTTATCCTCCGACCGACGTACCAGCGTGGGGCCGAATACAATGGCCAGGTTCCTAGGCTCCATCTGACACACACACACACACACACACACACACACACACACACACACACACACACACACACACACAACAGTGCTTTCGTTTTGTATCCTATTGGATTGATTTGATTCTATCCTGAGAGCAGATGGTGAACGGTGAATGGTGTTAATCATGCAGTTTCTTCAATTTCTTCAGAATACACACCTTGTTCTTCTCAGAGTTATCCGCGACAGTTTTCAAGTGAGCAGAGAGGAACTTTAGGGTCTGGTAGTGATAGTCTGACAGCTCGTGCAGCTGGAGAGAGGAGAGAGACGAACACGTGTACTTTAGCAAAGGCACACGTTAGCATGCATGAAATACATTAGCATAGAGCACATCATATATAAAAAGCACATAGCTCACAGCAAAATGCTTAACCCACACACACACACTCTACTAAATAGCACACCACAGCACATAGCACATCATGTATAGCATTTAGCACATAATATAAAGCATTGAGCAGGCATACTAGTGAAGTTCAATAAATAATAATTAGAATCCCCGCCATCTTGGTACTTCTTGACCAGGAATTGTAGAGTAATAAAGCAACCAGTAGTTAATATTCATATTATAATGATGGAGAGGCACAAAGATGGCAGTTTGGATTTTTGCGTGGCATTAATATAAATAGAGCGGCGATATCAGGATCAGTTGTAGCATACCAGACGTTTAAGTGCTTTGAGCCGTTCCACTGGGTCCTCTATCCTGTTCGCCTCGATGAAGTCGCCATATTTTTCTGTAGAAGAAAAAGAAAAACCAGTATTTCACCTTTTTTGTTTAAAATTTTTGTAGATCTTTATTTCTCCTGTGTTGCATTGTCAAAAATCTTTGGCAATGTACATGTTTATTTTCCATTTCATTTTAAGTTAATTAAATAGAATAGGGTGCATTGTTTACGTCTCCCCACCAAGCGGCGCCAACACACCTTAGCTCAGAAACGTACCATTTGTAAACAGTGGCTCGGGAAGCTTCCGGAAGAAGGACTTCAGTAAACTGCTGATCACGTTCAGGTCCCTCCATTTCTAAGACAGGATTTGTGACTCACAGTTAATCAAATAAAGAGAGAGAGAAAGAGGGGGGGGGGGGTGATGATGGTGTGTGTGTGTATAATGAACTGTTTACAGTA
>CM051020.1:22279115-22294115 GCA_027704905.1 Muraenolepis orangiensis | reverse complement strand
TGGTTTTCCCACCTTTGTTCAGGTTCTTGTGCTCAGTCTCGGCTTTGGGCGAGTGAGCACCGCTGGCCTTGCTCTCTCTCTCCCGGTTCCCGCCTAGCAGGGTGTGTCGGAGGGACTGGCGGGGCACCTTGGGGGACACCTCCATCTTACTGCCGGTCGGACTGGACACACACACACACACACACGCACACACACACACACACACACACACATACAGTGTCAGGTTGACACTAAAGCATGATAAGGTCAGACTTCCCCCTCTCTCTCTCTCTCCCCCCTGTCTCTGTCTATGTCTCTCCACCCTGCTTACCTCATCAAGGTGTTGTACTCTTTGATCTTGCGGCTGATGAGGTCACGGCTAGTCATCACAGCATTCTGAAAGATGCGTACAAAAATAGAATTACTCTAACCTCATGGTCCAGGTTCTCCTGGATGACTCTGATCCAGTATATATAGTAGTATATGTGGTACAGTAGTAATATAGAACTCTAACCTCATGGTCTAGGTTCTCCTGGATGACTCTGATCCAGGCCAGCATGTCCTCGCGATCCTCAGCCTGGAACAGGAACTCACAGTCGGAGGTGGTTAGCCGCAGCACGTTCTTGCGTTTGGTGTCGCTGTATGAGATGTCAATCAAACAGGCCTTGATGCTGATTGGCTGCGGCTCGTCTGCCGGCTGGCAGCTGGTGTGCGCTTGGGCCTCCTTCTTGTCCCGGTACAGGCAGAGCGAGTGTCCCCGCAAGACGGCGTACATCTGCTTCCAGGGACGCATGCCGCCACCGACGCGCTGAGACACAGACACACACACACACACAGAGGGAAGGATGTTACGCTAAGCTCCGCCCCTGCTCTCAACCGATTGGTTCCCCTGGTTTCTCCAGTTCCCCGTCGTCCTGGGTTGTGTTGTGTGCTGTAGTGTTTGCGATAAGCTGTTGATGCATGACATCTATGACACATCTATGACAATATAGTTTGACTGTATGCTGTGTCTGATATAAGATTCTGATTTGCAGGTAACCTGCAGATGATTTGGCAGGAAGTTGCTCTGATGATTTAGGGTGAACTTTGAGAGATAAAAACTGAGCTAATCTTAGCCATCCATTCGTCTGTTGTTTGTGGCTTGAGATCAACAAAATTAGTTTTTTGGAAATCCAATATTTTATAGACTTATAGGCTTAAAAATAGGCTTAAAAATAGTCATGCTGTACAGTATGTGACTTTTCAAAAAGGCTATTTATGGCATGTGGCACAGGCCTGGACATATTAATGTCATAGTGAGTTATGGAGCGTTTAGACAAGACAAACACTTTGTGTGGACGGGCACACAAAGAAGCAGACAAAGAGAAGGAAAGGGATACGCTCTGGAAATAAGGCCAGATCCTATCTGTTTGTAAACTGTGTCAAATACTGTGTAACCAAACTGAGAATGTATACACTAATAGACCAGGTACAGATTTTCGCAAATCTTTTGTCATTTATGAATTCATGAAATCCCATACGTGTTGCGTTAAAGCAGCACAGACCATGCTCTCGTCTGAGTGGAGCTGTTTAGTGAGGTGATGTAATGTTAAAGCAGCACAGACCATGCTCTCGTCTGAGTGGAGCTGTTTAGTGAGGTGATGTAATGTTAAAGCAGCACAGACCATGCTCTCGTCTGAGTGGAGCTGTTTAGTGAGGTGATGTAATGTTAAAGCAGCACAGACCATGCTCTCGTCTGAGTGGAGCTGTTTAGTGAGGTGATGTAATGTTAAAGCAGCACAGACCTTGCTCTTGTCTGTGTGGAGCTGTTTAAAGTGCAGAAGTCCTTCTTTGGTGGCGTCGCAGAAGATGTCAGATGACGAATCCCTCCTGGACCCAGAGTCTTCCGAGGAGCAGTCAGAAACCTGAGGAACAACAACACCATGAGAACAACAAGCTAGTGCTCCTTCACTGTTAACACTGTACTATCTGTTTGCTGTACTGTGGATCTGCTCTTAAACAAGGGGGCAGCATAGCGTTGGCGATAAACTAATAATAAACTATCATTGGCTGTTGCTTTCCTGGCATCGTAGCCCCACCTGGTTCCTGTATGCTATCACACCTTGATCAGCAGACATTGTGAGGAGAAAGTCTCTTATCGCCCGGGTGTGGCCCAGCAGGCTGGCCAGTGTTGAGACTACTGTACCTGGTAAACATTATGTGTGTGGGGCTGGATGATGCAAAGAGGACTCACCTTCTTCAGGCCTTTCAGGCCAGGGATGAGAGACGGCCTTCGTGGTATAGCGAAGGGAGGAGAGGAAAGGGTGTTAGACCGTGAGAGATTAGACCCAAATAATTACGATGCTTAACGATGCTTAAGTAAAAGAGTTGCTATTTAAAGTACATTCAAAAGCAAAAGCACAATCAAGTCAATCTCATGCACTTTGTGAGAATACAGAGTCCCACAAAAGTGATAGTGATTAAATAAATAACAAAATGATGAGTATTGATGGGTGATTGGATGGTGAGCTGACCCTCTGGCCTCGTCCCTGTGATCCAGTCCCTCATCGCAGGACTTGGACCTCTCCGTCCTGGAACCAGAATCTGAATCTATAACCGTGAGACAGAGAGAACCTGTTGAGAAGGAGTGGAGGTTTCTTCATGTTGATTAATAATGAATCAGGATAAACCACGTGCAAATATAATGAGTACACCTGGAGTATTACGATATAGAATAAAGAATAGAAGATATCAGAATTATGAATAAGTTATGTACAAGCTAGCTACTTTTGCTAAAACTAGCGAAATATCCAAGCACACTCAAACTCGTAAAATAAGCCAGCACCTTGGTCATGTGACCGCTGTCGGCGAATGAGAGGGGCCGTGATGGTGGGGCTCGGGGGTATGGTGGTGATGACGGGCGTCACAGAGATGACAGTGCAGGCGGGGATGGGTAGAGTGTCATGGTCAACACTGGGACTGGAGGGTTCATCTGAGGACAGCAAAACACAGTACATTATAAAGGGCATATGGGGATTGAGAAGATCTGTAGGACCAGATGTCAGAAGAAGGCCATGTCCATCGTAAAGGACCGCAACCACTCTGGGCACCGTCTCTTCTCCCCCTACTGTCCGGTCGCCGGGCAGCACCCGAACAAGGACTACCAGGTTTAAGGATTGTTTTTATCCACAGGCCAGCAGTCACCTACTGAACTGCTAGGAGTTAGAGTGCTAGTTAGGAGCCACTTTCACTTTCATAACATGTCATTAACATTACACTTACATACTTTGCTGGACTTTCTGGACTCATCACAGTTACTGCACTGTATTCATGATGCTGCTGTACTACCGGCACTTTAAAACATGTCATTTAACAGTCACCTTTGGCCAATACAAATATCTTGTATCTTGTATCTTGTTAACACACACACAGTTCCTTATAAAGGGCATATGGGGACCTAAACACACACACAGTTCCTTATAAAGGGCATATGGGGACCTAAACACACACACAGTTCCTTATAAAGGGCATATGGGGACCTAAACACACACACAGTTCCTTATAAAGGGCATATGGGGACCTAAACACACACACAGTTCCTTATAAAGGGCATATGGGGACCTAAACACACACACACAGTTCATTTTAAAGGGCATATGGGGACCTAAACACACACACACAAACACAGTTCATTATAAAGGACATTTGGGGAACTAAACACACACACACACACACACACACACACACACACACACACATACACACACATACACAGTTCATTATAAAGGACATTTGGGGACCTAAACACACACGCACACACAGTTCATTATAAAGACCATATGGGGACCTAAACACACATGTTATATGCCACCAATAATATACTTCTCGTAAAGTCTTCTAAATGTAGGAATGTACGGATACTGGTATTGGCGATCAGTCCAAATACAATGTTATTGATTTTTTTTAAACCTGGCCGTGCAGCACTTTTTAAGTATTTTGAAGTGGCTCCTATATCGATCGTATGCTTTGGTCTCAGCCTCACCTGTTAGTCGCTTTGGATAAAAGCATCTGCCAAACAACTAAATTACTAAATGTAACATACCTTTAAACACAATTGCTAAATGTAACATACATTTAAACTCAATTGCTAAATGTAACATACATTTAAACACAATTACTAAATGTAAGGTACATTTAAAAGTCAGAGTTGTGTCAGAGAGACACAGTATCAGTCTGTTGTATTGCAGTATCAGTCTGTTGTATTGCAGTATCAGTCTGTTGTATTGCAGTATCAGTCTGTTGTATTGCAGTATCAGTCTGTTGTATTGCAGTATCAGTCTGTTGTATTGCAGTATCAGTCTGTTGTATTGCAGTGTCAGTCTGTTGTATTGCAGTAAGAGACCCAGTGTTGGGAATCTGTATGTACTTTCATACAGAGAAAAGTATTTGGAAGATGAAGGTGCAGAAATATATGGCCTTCACGATACATATTTATCCGATTTAATATATCGGATTTCACTCATTATATGTGATAATAGGGAATATGAGAGGTTAAACAGGAAGTGAGGTGGGGGGGGGGTGGGGGGTAGTGAGTGTGATTACTTGTGAGTGTGCATACATGGGTGTGTGCAGTCAGAAGATATTTCGGTGTCTAGTGTGTGTGTGTGTGTGTGTGTTGTGTGTGTGTGTTGTGTGTGCGTGCATGCACTAACAGGACAGCTCTAACAGGACAGTGTGGTACAGCGTGTGAAAGGACAGTGCGGTGGTACATTGTGTAGCTGTGTGTCGTACCTATGAAGGGGATGGAGTCCAGCGAGTCGCCCAGGTCGTAGGAGCCCGAGGCATGGCGTGTGTCCCCCGGCCTCCTCCGCATTAGCCCCTTGTGGGAGGTGGCCGGTAGGTAAGTCTGCTTGCCGGCGCCTCCGATGGCAGGGCACGACCTCCCCATCTTAGTGGGGGAAGAGGAGGAGGAGGCCTCTCCCAGGTCGTTCAAGGCCAGGATGTAGGATGGAGGCCGGAGGGGCAGCAAGCCCATGTTCCTCTCCCTCCTCATGACCATGTCCAGACCGGTCCGCACGGTGGGGGCGCTGGTGGAGCCCACAGTGGGGATCTCCTTGACCTTCGACTTCAGGGTCACAGGGTTATCGGCGTCGTTGGCGAGGCCCGAGGGGGAGGAGACGGCCACGCTATGCAGAGGCCTCTGGGTGGGCAGCTTGGAGGTGGAGCCTGAACAGGAGGAGGACCTGAGCACTGGTCCCGCCCCCTCCTGCCTGCTGTCCATCTTCAGGCTGTCGGCTCGCCCCCGGAGCTGAAGGTGCTGCAGTGACGCGTGGTTGGCCAGGTGGTTGCCTGTGGCGACGGCTTTTTGGTCTTTGAGGGGGTCCGCGGGGGGGTCAGAAGGCGATGGATCCGAGACGGTCGAGTTTTTGGCGGGCAGGCGCGAGGCTCTGCTGATGGCCAGCGCAGGGTCAGCGGGACCTTTTGTAAACACAGAGTTGGCGAGGCCCACCCCTCGTCCCTCTCCCTCCTGCCCCGTGAGGGTGCTTGGAGTCTGGGGAAGAGCTCTGAGGCCTGCCCCTGACCGACTGGCTCTAGCCTCCTCACCCTGGCACAGCAGCAGCCGGTCCTCCAGCCCAGGCCGCCTGCACCCTACCTGGTCCCCAGGGACGCTCGCCCCTGTTTCCCCAGGCCGGCGACCCAGGTAGCCGCACGACCTCGCCCGGGGTTCAGGCGTACCCGGGGGTGTGGAGTGCAAAGTGTCCTGGGAGACGCTGCGAGACCAGTTCCTTCTCTCTCCTCCAACACCTCCTCCGTCTGCCCCTAGTCTCTCCTGGGAAGTGCTACGTAACGGGGATGTGACGGAGGGTCCTTGGCAACCGACCTCCGCCCCTCGGTCGTGGGAGGTGCTCCTCCGTCGGACCTGGGAGCACAGCGCCTGCCCTCGTTGGGTGGAGCTTGGGGGAGGAGGAGGCGTGGCCTGCTGGGAGTAGGCAGAGCTGCCGCTGGCGGCAGCCCGCAGGCTGTCCAGGCGCTCCTGGATGGTGCGGCAGCCGTAGCTGTGCAGCCGTTTGGCGTCGATGTAGTCTTTGTAGGTGGTGTAGTTCCTCCAGTCGATGTTCTGGCGGGGGGAGGAGGGGGTAGCCGGGGAGGAGGGGGAGTAATGGTTGTTGCCGGCGGGGATGGCTTTGGGCAGGGGGGTTCGTCCGCACGAGGCGGGCCGGGGACCCGCGTAAACCGGAGATTCTGTCGAGCGGGCCGGGCTGACCCACGGTGTCACTGGGGCCACTGTGCCGCGATTGGTCGAGCCCGGTTCAGGTTGCGGTTGGGGCGAGGGTGGGTGCCGGTTCTCCTCTGTCCTGTGGCTGGGTCCGGCCGGTACTGCGCGGTCACCTCCGCTGTCCTCCAGGTCAGGGGTCACCACCACCGTCCTCACGCTCTCGTTGCACACGCACACCACCGTCTGCGTCTTTGGGGAAGGGTGGGGAGCGGCAGGGGGCTGGGGCACGGGGAGCTCCGCCTCCACGGTCGCCGGGCTGTCCTCCGAGGCCGGCGCCTTGGCCTCTATCCGAGGGTAGCATATGGGGGGGGGGTTGGGGATGTGGCGGGCGTTTCCGCTGTACGCCTCGTGGCCTTTGAGGTATGCATCCTGGGAGTACGCCTGGAAGAGATCGGAAGATGGCTGTTATTACCATGTTGGGAGGATATGATGTCGTTTCGGCTGCTGAGATGCTGAAGGAGCACTTTGATCCTTACTCTCTCTCAGGGAGAGGAGAGGAGGCTGAGCCCGACAGAAACAAATAAAAAGCTGAAAAGTGAAATAATGAGACCAAAAAACGAACTCACATCAAATAACCCCATCTTCAAGAATACCATGACCTGCGGAAAAAGTATTCCTTGTTCGCAAGCTCGGTCGGTTGTGAAGCTATCACATTATGTCGTACGACCGCTACCACATTGGTGATATTACACAACATTATCGCTGCCTCAAATGGTTACTCAGTCATAAGCGGTAAAAATGCAGAAGACAACAGACTAATCTGATAAGCGTAAGCAACTGAGTCTTTGTGTGAGACTGATGAGGTTATCTGACATGTAAACACACTTCCAGCAGCACCACCAGCATCGACGCTCAGAGGAAATTAAAAATAAAAGTTACTCAGCTCAATGAACTCGTACTGCCACACAAGCACTGCACAGGCATTACTGTCAACAGTGTCTCAATGTTTTTCTGTTAGAGGAAAACACACCCAGACACAGAAAGGGGCAGATCGACGGAGTGTGCAATCGCAAAAGAACTGTCCAAAAATACGTCTTGAAAACACTTACTCCTACATGTACATTAAATTAGGAAAGAAAACGATCAGGACAGGGAAAGCAAAGAATTAACCGGAAAGAGAAGCAGAATGAAGGGGCTCTGGGAGACCTGTAAACTAGACCAGAACCAGGCCCTGGCTGTACCCACCTTGGCCCCCGGTGAGTGGGCCCTGAGACAGGAGGAGAGGATAAATGACCTCCGCCGGGATTGGCTGGGGGGGACCACCATAGCTTCTGCCAGCACCGCGGGGCGCTACACCATCACACTCAACGCGTCCATCTGACTCCGCGGGGGGGGAACCTCTACAGAGCTAGCGCCAACGCCGATCTCGTGCTTTGAGCAGAGACCAAACTACTGAAACCGCTACACTCCCACTGACAGAGAGTGACTTCTGGGAATGTCTCCCTAATCCACTATTGAATGAACTTAGAGTGCCAGCCTCCTCCAAACGAGAGAGCTCTTAAACAAATGAGGGAGAGAGAGAGAGAGAGAGAGAGAGAGAGAGAGAGAGAGAGAGAGAGAGAGAGAGAGAGAGAGAGAGAGAGAGAGAGAGAGAGAGAGAGAGAGAGAGAGAGAGAGGTGGGGGTTGTGGAGGTGGTTTTGGACTTCGATCGATATCACTCTACCTGGAGGTGTCAGGTTTATTTGTACAGGCAGCATACTGTCTGACACTAAGCCCCGCCCACAACATTTGCATAGATTATGAAAACGTGTGACTCGACGAAGCAGAGGGGTGTGTCCTGTATATGAAAGTCCCCGCCTTTACAGAGAACTGGGAGACTTAGTCTGTATGTACCTGTGTCCTGATGCCCTGTATCTGGACGCACTGGGGCTTCCTTCTCCTTCCTTCTATAACTAGAAATGTGTGTGTTCTGGGCAGACACTAGGACTATATTGATCTGTATTTACATTGAATTTTTATTAATTTTTATTTGCCTTCTCTTTGCCTGAATGCTCACAGAGAGGCAATACAATTCAATGACGTTGACCCATCTATTGAAACAGCTCTGATACAGGGAAGGGGATCATCTATTGTTGGTGAAGTTATAGTAAGTCAGTTGGTATCGACTGACTGCATCGCTGGGAGCCCAGGGAACAGACTACACACCTCAGGTTGGGCTCCTGCGCAAGGGTACTTAAACCAACATGGATATACTGAGGAGAGCGCCTTGTTCCCGGACAATGGTTGTTGGACTGGACTGTGTGCTGACACCTACTGGCCAGTCAAGTTGAACCAGCCGTACCCAAACAAAACACCACCTAACCTAACCTAACGTGACCCTAACTGAGACGTAAACAAAAACTCACGTAGCATAACCTCATAGAACGTAACGCTGACCCAACCTAAACCAAAACCCACCAAAAAAAAACACACATACAACAGAACTACACCCAAACCTAACCCTAGTAGTAGATAACATAATGGCTTTTAAATAGAGTAAAGAGGGGCCCTATTATACCACCAGGTGTGAGTGTGATTAGTCATTACTGACTCAAAAGTGTCTTATGACTAATATTCTGTTACTAGCTAATTATTGTATGAAGGGCACTCCAAACTATGGGTCGACGACTATTGGAGCCGACATTCAACATTTGCTGATATATTGCATTTTATATATTGCATTTTTATATATTTAACTTATACAGTTTTGTACTTTTTTACTTATTTTTATTCTATTCTGTTTTTCATAACTGCTGTCTATCATCGGGAATTGCACATAAGATTTTCACTCATTGCTTATACTTGTGTAAACTGTGAAGTGACAGTAAACCTGACCTAACTTGAACTTGAACATTTTTATAATTATAGGAATCTGGGGTGTCCGATTGCAGATCGAATCAATTAATAAAAAATGCGTTACTTTGGCTCTGATGCAGCTGCCTCCCTCTCTCTGTAGTCACAATCTGATAACACGTAAAGTAACGTGTTACCTATCCACACCGAAGGCTACCGGGCCACAGATGAGCACAGGGGAACACATTTGTAGACAGCAGCAGCTTCGGAGAGCGGGTGGAGCTGTGTTTCAGATTTTGCCAAAGTTGCAATAAACCTCACCATCATATGATCTATTTCGATGATGACAAGCGTGTCCAGTTTCCCAGTTACACTGAAAACGGCCTGGAAATAGACCTACCGGACCACCCCTACTCCAAACCTCTGACACTTGGCATGTCAGCTCGTCATCATTTCCTTTCCCATGGGCATTACATTGGAGGAGAACTTCCGTAAAGTGTAAGAAGACACAAGGCTTTGAAGAACAGAAAATGGCTGTATGTGTCTTACCAGAGCAGTGATGTCCCGGGAAAACTGGGGTCCAGGGTAGAAGAGGAAGAGAGGGAGGAAGAAGAAGAAGAAGTGAGAAGTGAGAAGTGAGCATTCAGGAATAAAAAAAAAAACGTCCAGGCATCCAACTGAAACTATTTAACGGCAAACTGGTGTTGTGAGAGCAAGAAAGGAGGAATGCAAAGGAGGGAAAGAAGGAAGGAAGAATGGATGAGGGAAGGAGAGGAGGGAAGACTCCATGACGGAGTCTTCGTACCGTCATCATCATCACCATCATCATCACCATCATGTGGTGGTCCACATGCTGGTCTTTGACTTACCTTCACTCTTCAGAGTGAGGTATGAGGTACTTTGATATTAGTCTACAGTCTCTCTCTCTCCGCCCACTCAGACTATATTAACCTTGGACTGTCACTCTCACCTGCTGTCTGTCAATCATCCAACAAGCGCAACTTTTCCTCCTCCGTCTCTCTTCATCTCTCTCTCTCTCTCTCTCTCTCTCTCTCTCTCTCTCTCTCTCTCTCTCTCTCTCTCTCTCTCTCTCTCTCTCTCTCTCTCTCTCTCTCTCTCTGGTATCTAGTTGAAGATGAACAAATGCAGACAATGCTGTTAGTGTATAGTGAAATAATGTCCTTTTTTTATCTTCAAATTAATTATGCGTCTCTTGATAGAATAAAGAAACATTTAGACATTAAACAAGCCTATTTGATCACACATTAAAATTCTCTTCCATATTTAGATTTGATCTAAGTGTATTCATAATGGATTTGCTGTCAGTGCTGTTCTTTTGTGATTACTAAATGGCATGGGGTCTATGGGGTGAAAAACCTTGGCTGACACATTTATTTATAACCCTCTCTCTCTCTCTCTGACTCTCCTTCAGATATATTTATATAGATACTGTATATATATGTGTGTGTGTGTGTGTGTGTGTGTGTGTGTGTGTGTGTGTGTGTGTGTGTGTGTGTGTGTGTGTGTGTGTTTTGTGTATCATTCTCTCTATCTCTTCCAACATCTCTCTCTCTCTCTCTCTCTCTCTCTCTCTCTCTCTCTCTCTCTCTCTCTCTCTCTCTCTCTCTCTATCTTTGAGGGGAAACAGCTAATTAGCAAGCAAGTAATGAACCAAGGCATGAATGAACATAGCTGTCATGATGTCTCTAAAATCCATTTCAGCTTCAGCAAAAAATCTTTCTCCATTGTAAATGTGTGGATAGTTTTATCTTTTTCACTTGTAAAATGTCTGGATTATTTTAAGTCTGGTTGTAGATGTCTGTCTTTAGCTGTAAATAGCTAATATTACCCTAGCTACCCTGTTGTTATTGAAAGACCATATATGTCAACTGCAGAGATTACTCAGGTATTGTCTTATTGTCTCTTGCTGTCAGAAAAACCTTTGTACAGGCGCTGTTCTGTGATATTGAAACCTCAAAGATGACCAATAGTATCTGTGCTGTGTGCTCTCGATCTAGAGACACAAAGTATGTGTTTTATTACACTGATGGAGATGGGTTCTTACCAGCTGCAAAATGTCCTCATCCTTCGGCATCACACACAGCTCCAGAGACACATCACTGACAAGAGAGAGAGAGAGGGAGAATATATATATATATATATAGAGAGAGAGAGAGAGAGAGAGAGAGAGAGAGAGAGAGAGAGAGAGAGAGAGAGAGAGAGAGAGAGACGTATTAACAGGTTAGATCTCAGCCGTCTTAGCAATTAGTTTAGATGTATAGAACACAATACAAAAGTGATACATTCACAACTACACCCACAGAGGTGCAAAAGCATGTGACTGTCAGAGCCCTGGATAAACTTTATAAATAAAGTTGTACTTACTTTCTTACTTACAGCTATTTCCAGGAACGATAAACACAATGATCTGAATCAGCAGCCATTAGCCAAAAATCATTGCCAAGAAAGTGACCCCTCTCTCTCTCTCCCGGAAACACAGTTTTTACCGCAACCGCAGCAAGACATGTGCTTGCAAATACTTAAGACCCCAGCGGAAACATTTCCATTGTAATGCACTGCATGTCACGGTTACGGTGGTTGGCAGGGGGCGTGGCCAAGCCACGTGCGGTGGCGGCGCACACACACACACCTGTCAACTATCACCTTTGTCTAATTGCTAATGACCTCACCTGGGGTATATATACTCTGACTATCCTTTACCCCAGTGTGAGGTCGTTACGTTGTACTGCACGTGTTCACGTCACGTCGGACATCGCCACTGATGTCCCGGAGATCCAGTTCCGGTACCTATCCCGCGTCACCCGCCGGTGTTGCGTTACCCTGGTTCATATGAGCGCCCCGGTCATTCTGATTACGTGTCTGATACCTGTCGCCTGCCTACTACCCGTTCGGTACTACGCACCTCGACCGTACGGTACGCAGACTCCTCCCCCGTCCCGGACTACTCGTCGGTCTACTACCTGCCGGTACTCCGCGGATCGACCTCCCGGTACCCTGACCCCTGGACTGTCCCCGTGTCCCCTTGTGTTTTGTGTGTGCTTTGAATAAAGCTTTTGGTATCGCTCCACTGTGTCGTTGTCTGCGTTCGGGGTCCAACCCACACCCCTCATCGTGACACTACACTGCTGGCATTTTTTTGTACTAGTTTAGCTTAGTTTAGTTTGTTATTTAGTTTTTAGGTATTAGTATATTTTGTGTGCATTTATTCCCCCTGTTTCAACTGTTGCACCTTAGTTTCCCTCGGGATAAATAAAGTTATCTTGAATTACATATACACTAGTTTGACTTGAGCGAGAGTCAATACAATTTGACGGCATTACAACGTATGACACACACTGGGTAGACAGCTATGAGTAGAAGATGCAGCGGTGGCCATTTTAGTTTAATTGGGTAATTTTTGGAATTAGAATTAGAATTTGACCAATTTTAGATTCAAAGTACTTCAAACTGGTCATGATTTGTCATGTTTTAAGAGCTATTTCCGGGTACTCAGCCACATCGCTAATGTTCTTCTGTTTTTCAGTATATTCTCAGTGGAGTGGAAACTGTATAAATAAACCATATATATAATAAACTGTATAGATACATAAATGTATCGTACTTCATGATTCCAAGATAGGAAATTCCCGACAGTTCCAATGGGGAACTGACCCCTGGATCATCTGCTCTTGTAAAGCAGACGTGATAACCACTAGGTTACTATGTTACTGCACTGTTCTGCCCTGTACTGCCTGTACTGCACTGTTCTGCCCTGTTCTGCACTGTTCTGCCCTGTACTGCACTGTTCTGCCCTGTACTGCACTGTTCTGCACTGTTCTGCCCTGTACTGCACTGTTCTGCCCTGTACTGCACTGTTCTGCCCTGTACTGCCCTGTACTGCACTGTTCTGCCCTGTACTGCCCTGTACTGCCCTGTACTGCACTGTTCTGCCCTGTACTGCACTGTTCTGCCCTGTACTGCACTGTACTGCACTGTTCTGCCCTGTACTGCACTGTTCTGCCCTGTACTGCACTGTTCTGCCCTGTACTGCCCTGTACTGCACTGTTCTGCCCTGTACTGCCCTGTACTGCCCTGTACTGCACTGTTCTGCCCTGTTCTGCCCTGTACTGCCCTGTTCTGCCCTGTACTGCACTGTACTGCACTGTTCTGCCCTGTACTGCACTGTTCTGCCCTGTTCTGCCCTGTTCTGCCCTGTACTGCCCTGTTCTGCACTGTTCTGCCCTGTACTGCACTGTACTGCACTGTTCTGCCCTGTACTGCACTGTTCTGCCCTGTACTGCCCTGTACTGCACTGTTCTGCACTGTTCTGCCCTGTACTGCACTGTACTGCACTGTATTTATGATGCTGCTGCATTACTGGCACTTTAAAAAGCTTTTTGCACCATTCACCATATGTATATCATCCATCAGACACTTTATTGTTGTTTTTATTGTGTAAAGTATTGTTATAGTATTGTGTTGTATATAGTGTAGTATATAGGATATAGTATATAGTGTTGTTTATAGTACTGTATTGTATAGTATAGCATTGCATAGTTTAGAATAGCTTAGTATAGTATTGTTGTTGAAATTCATACTCCAGGAGTGAATGGGGAGTCAGCATTCCATTGTACAAATAGAAACCTCTTGAATCTAGAATGTGACCTGTTCAGACAGGTGTGTACTGCGGTGTAAGGGCCATCCTCACCTGTTCTGGATCAGGGCAATGACCTGGGAGTACGTCTTGCCTATGATGCTCTCGCCGTTCACCTTGACGATCCGGTCCCCTGGGAACAGGCAGAGTCAACTCCATTACTACCCCTCTGAGGTCTCCACGGCAACCCCTAGCATAAGCCAAGCTAGCTCCCACCCCCACCCACCTCACACACACACACACACACACACACACACACACACACACAGTGCGGCGGTTCCGCTCTCTTCCCAGCTCAATAGAAACCTGGATCCCGGATTCGCAGGAAGTCCACAAAGTCCTGGAAAGGTACTTCCTCAACCAATTGTAACCATTGAAAGTCATGTGACAAGCACAGGTGTGCGAAATCTACATCCCTTGTCCTTGACAACAAGGCTGGCAGTTTGTTATTTGTTACACCAGACCAGAGGGGGGGCGGGGGCTTGGCAGGGTTGAGACTTTGGGGACAGATCACCATCTCACAGGAAGACTCAGAGGAAGAGGAGAACTGATAAGGAGGAGAAAAATGGTACCCTCCCCTGTCCCTAAGGGATGGAGGGACGAGATAAAGAGGAGAATAGGAGGAGGAGGGGGGGAAGGGAGAATAGCACATAGGAGGGGAGGAGGAGGTAGAGGAGATGGTAGAGGAGATTGAGAAGGAGTAGTAGAAGGGGGAGGAGGAGGAATATGAGTAGGAAGAGGAGGAGGAGGAGGAGAGGGTTTGTGAGAAGACAAATGAGTATAAGGAAGAGGAGGCGCAGGAGGAGGAGGAGGAGAGGGTAGCTAGGGAAGAGGCTTGTGGAGGGTATAGACCACAATACGGAGCCCACAAACCCAGCCCTGACAACCACAACCACCAAGAATCACCAAGGACTCACTCACTGACATCTGTGTGACTGACCCATTTTGAGTGTGTGGGTGTGGGTGTGGGTGTGGGTGTCTACTGACCGGTACAGAGTCCAGCTCCGTGGGCGGGGCCTCCCTCCTTCACCTGCTTGACAAAGATGGTGTCCATGGGCTCCAGACGGTTCCACTGTCTCCCTGAGAGAGAAAGAGAGAGAGGCACACGATTGGTCGGTTGAGAGAGTGAGAGAACACAGGAGAGAGAAGGAGAGGTAGAGAGGAAAGGAGAGAGAGGAAGGGAGATGGAGAGGAGAGAGAGGAGAGAGAGGAGAGACTGAGCTCTGATAGCATGCAGCTATATATATATATATATACATATATATATATATATATATATATATATATATACATATATATATATATATATATATATATATATATATATATATAGAGATA
>CM051020.1:22239115-22276615 GCA_027704905.1 Muraenolepis orangiensis | reverse complement strand
CTGAATCCTCCTGAATCCTCCTGAATGGATCAATTTGACATTTGGCCGACGTGGACCGGAATTCAACGTTACATCAGAGAGAGAGAGAGAGAGAGAGAGAGAGAGAGAGAGAGAGAGAGAGAGAGAGAGAGAGAGAGAGAGAGAGAGAGAGAGAGAGAGAGAGAGAGAGAGAGAGAGAGAGAGAGCAAGCAGAATGAAATATGGATTGGATACATAGAGGGGGCGAGACGGAGAGAGCAAGAGAAAGAGAGAGGGAATTGGACAGAGTGACAAGTAGAAAGGGCTTGTGAAGAGAGACAGAGAGAAAGTTGGACCGACAGAGAGATGGAGAGACAGTTGGAGAGAGAGAACTAGAGAAAGAGTTGGACAGAGAGAGAGAGAGAGAGAGGGAGAGGGGAGAGAGACAGAGAGAGAAGAAGGGACAGAGAGAGAGAGAGTTGGCGGGTGCTGGGTAATAGAAGGTTGAGTGTTTGAGACCTCACTGGAGAATTGAGGGGAATTCAGCTAGCTTTAGTGTCGGCCCACTGCAATCTTTATGGACGCCCACCAAACAGAGAAAAAAAACACATCTAAAGGCCATATTCCAGTGAGAACTTTCGCTCGGGGTGAACAAATAAATATTTGAACAGATGTTGAAATTTGTATATTTTCTTTTTCGTCTTTTTCTGAATCTTAATGTACCACAGTATTGCGGCCAGTTCAAACCAAGCTGTTTCATTTATACTTTTGCCTCCATAAATGACTAACACACATCCAACACACACACACACACACACACACACACACACACACACACACACACACACACACACACAGTTGGCATATGCTGTTGCTCTTTACATTGAGGTTGTGATGTGTGTGTGTGTTTAAATGTGTGTGTGTGTGTGTGTGTGTGTTTAAGTGTGTGTGTTTCTTAAGGTTTGAAGGGTTGCCAGCGGCAACACCCAGCTAGTTAACATGCGGTTGGGTACATAGCCCCTCTCCCTACCTCTCTATCTCTCCCTCTCCCTGTCTCTCCCTCTCTCTCTCCCTCTCCCTGTCTCTCTCTCTGTCTCTCCCTCTCTCTCTCTCTCTCTCTCTCTATCTCTCTCTCTGTCTCTCCCTCTCTCTCTCTCTGCCTCTCTCTCTCTCTCTCTCTATCTCTCTCTCTGTCTCTCTCTCTCTCTCTCTCTCTCTCTCTCTCTCTCTCTCTCTCTCTCTCTCTCTCTCTCTCTCTCTCTCTCTCTCTCTCTCTCTCTCTCTGTCTCTCTCTCCCTCTCTCTCTCTCTGTCTCTCCCTCTCTCTCTCTCCCTGTCTCTCTCTCCCTCTCCCTCTCTCTCTCTCTGTCTCTCCCTGTCTCTCTCCCTCTCTCTCTCCCTCTCTCTCTCTCCCTGTCTCTCTCTCCCTCTCCCTGTCTCTCTCTCTGTCTCTCCCTCTCTCTCTCCCTCTCCCTGTCTCTCTCTCTGTCTCTCCCTCTCTCTCTCTCTCTCTCTCTCTCTCTCTCTCTCTCTCTCTCTCTCTCTCTCTCTCTCTCTCTCTCTCTCTCTCTCTCTCTCTCTCTATCTCTCCCTCTCTCTCTCTCTCTCTCTCTGTCTCTCTCTATCTCTCTCTCTGTCTCTCTCTATCTCTCTCTCTGTCTCTCCCTCTCTCTCTCTCTCTCTCTCTCTCTCTCTCTCTCTCTCTCTCTCTCTCTCTCTCTCTCTCTCTCTCTCTCTCTCTCTCTCTCTCTCTCTCTCTCTCTCTCTCTCTCTCTCTCTCTCTCTCTCTCCCCCCTCGCCCTCCCCCCCCCTCTCTCTCTCTCTCTCTCTCCCTCTCCCTCTCCCTCTCTCTCTCTCTCTCTCTCTCTCTCTCTCTCTCTCTCTCTCTCTCTCTCTCTCTCTCTCTCTCTCTCTCTCTCTCTCTCTCTCTCTCTCTCGGTCTCTCCCTCTCTCTCTCTTTCTCCCTCTCTCTTTATATCTTCTCTTTTACTTTCTCCCTCATCACACACTCACCCAGAGTCAAGAAAATTCAAGTGAAGACTACCTTCCCATACGCAATCATTTAAGCATGACGAAGCTTAACTAAGAAAAGTCAAGAATAGTTCTCTACAGGTTAAAGTCCACGGAACACCTGGGCACTGCTGATGTGCCCTTGAGCAAGGCACCAGACCCCTACACTGCCCCCTGGGCGCTGTATTTACAATAGCTGCCCATGGCTCCTAATACTAGGATGGGTTAAATGCAGAAAAACACATTTTACTGTGTGTAGAATAAAGAGGATTAAATCCTCCAGATTTAGATTTTGATTCAGACATTATTATTATTATTATTATTATAACAATAATGTCTTTGTATGTATTTGTTATGTGTTGTATCATGTTTTAATCACATTAATCAAATTAATCATTGGGTAGGGTTTAATTGTGAAAGAGGAGCCTGTTAGCATTTTAGCGTATTATGTTCCACAGGATGTCATCAAAAGCCTCACTGTTTCAACGAGAATGGAAGCTGACAGAGAGCAGAGCTGTGTGTCCCCAGAGATGGGGGCTTCTCCACAGGCCATATATTGAATTGCACTCCCTCTAATTATAATTACCTCTATGGCTACGATGACGTGTTGGACAGAAACATGGGCCTGAACCACCGAACCACCGAACCACCGAACCACCGAACCACCGAACCACCGAACCACCGAACCACCGAACCACCGAACCACCGAACCACCGAACCACCGAACCACCGAACCACCGAACCACTGCACTCGATGCTCGGTTTCAAAAGATGCCCGGTGGCAAACAGGGAGTTAGGGAGTTATGGAGGAATTGTATTATTATCATCATCATCATCACGATGATGCAGTTCCATGATATGCTTATGAATTTAAAATACCGTCAAAAGCCATCTACTGGATGGTCAGTTGTGGCAGTATGTATAAATGTTAATGGATGCTACGGGATTCAAATGTTTTTCTTTCTCTCTGGCGTTTCCAATTTTGATTATTTTAAGGGCATATCTTTTAGATATCTTTTTCTACCAGTTTCATGACAATACAGTACCAATTCAAAGACAATAAATGATAATTATATTTAAACAAAAGGGATGCACATAACAAATAATCAGCTAACCACCGTCGGAAAGAAAGCACAGGGGTTTAGTGGGAGAACAGGGGGAGGCGGGGGAGAAGAGGGAGGGGGCTATTTCCTGTTTAAGGTCATTAGTTATCATCTCTTGAGCGGTGAATAGGGTAGTGGATGTATTACAGATCCTTCACACTGGACAGGAGGGGACCCCCACTCACAGACTAACACACACACCAACTAACACACACACACACACACACACACACACACACACACACACACACACACACACACACACACACACACACACACACACACACACACACACACACAGCTTGTATACGTGTGATACAAATATCGCACACAAATATCTGTGTGGGATTAACTGTCTTTCTGTTTCTGTGTTTTCCTGTGTGTTTATGTATGTGTGTTTGAGAGTGTGTGTGTGTGTGTGTGTGTGTGTGCATGCATGTATGTGTGTGTGTGTGTGTGTTTGCTTGCGCGCATGCGCGTGTGTGTGTGTGTGTGTGCACGCGTGTGTGTGCGTACATGTGTGCGTGCGTGCATTTGTGTGTGTGTGCATGTGTGCATGTGTGTGTGTGTGTGTGTACATGTGTGTGTGTGTGTGTGTGTGTGTGTGTGTGTGTGTGTGTGTGTGTGTGTGTGTGTGTGTGGGAGTAGATATTTGCTATGCGGTCTATGGGGTGAAAAGAGGAATCTGACCCTTGTGACTGAGAGAGATGCCTCACTTGAATACTCTTTCCTGTTTCGAGGTATTCCATTCATCAACACACCACATTCATTGTTCATATTGCATTGCATAGCTGTTATTGTATCTTTGTATCTGTGTCTCATATATTTTACTTTGTTTACACTGCTAGACAGAGTTGAGGATGCCTGCAACTCAATTCATTTCATGTCCATGCCCAACACTTGAACTTGGAACATGGCCCTGGTATAAAACAACTGTCTCCTATCTATACTGAAACAAGTCTTTAGTCTCGTTTACCAAGTCCACCGTACATTTGGTCCACACCATCCTCTTCATGTTCCATAAGGTATCTATCTCTGTCTATACGACACCGCCACCTGAACCCACCAGGGGTTATCTCCCGATAACAGAGGATTGTTTTTCCTTGGGCCCCATGGGCCAGGGCATGTCCCCATAGTAGAGGCCTTAGGTGGCAACTGGTACTAGAGAGGGGGGCTATAACACATGAATGGCTACTGGACCTCAAGATCATATTCCCGGCGGAAACTGGGTGTTATACCAAAGAATGTCCCCATACGAAGACCAGATAGCCGGAGCATCGGATAATGTGCTGCACTCTCACTCTTTACACTGGCTGTATATTTGTTTTGTCAGCAAGCGTGTCTGTCTGTCTGCAAGCTCTCTCTCTCAGCCTGTTTGTCTGTTTGTCTGTCCACCTGTCTGTCTGTCTTCCTGCCTACCTGTCTGTCTGCCTGCCTTCCTGCCTGTCTGTCTGCCTACATACATTTACATTTACATTTACATTTAGGGCATTTGGCAGACGCTTTTATCCAAAGCGACTTACAAGGAGTACATTTGTTGAAGCAGACAATAGCATAACACTGAGGTACGTGAACATAAAAATAGAGCAGTTCACAAGCATTCATATTAACAAGATGAATAACACAATGTGGTACTGCCAGGTCACCTGCTTAAGTAGCTGTGATAAGAGCGTGTTATCAACATTAAGGATATACACTTGCTAGAATATACAACATGCTAAGAGCTATTAATGTCAGGACTTAAGCAAGTTAGGGGTTCACAAAGGAGAAGGAGGGTTCATGGAGAGTCCAGGTGGACTCTGAACAGGTGGGTCTTGAGTCTCTTGCGGAAGCTGGCGAGGGACTCTGCCGTCCTGACATGAGACGGGAGTTCATTCCACCTGTGGAGCCAGAGCCGTGAAGAGCTGGGTCTTGGAAGAGCGATGCTTGGTTGTCATCAGTGAAGGTCGAACAAGTCGCCTGGCAGAAGTTGAGCAGAGCGCTCCGGCTGGGATGTAGGGCTTGACCAACGCCTGGAGGTAGGTTGGGGCAGTTCCATTGACTGCCCTAAAGGTCAGCACCAGAGTCTTGAACTTGATGCGAGCATTTACCGGAAGCCAGTGGAGATCGCGGAAGAGAGGGGTCACGTGGGAGAATTTTGGCAGGTTGAATACCAGGCGTGCTGCTGCGTTCTGGATGCGTTGGAGGGGCTTGGTTGCAGAGGCGGGGAGTCCCACCAGGAGAGAGTTGCAGTAGTCGAGGCGGGTGATGACGAGCGCTTGGACCAGGATCTGCGCCGCTTCACGTGTGAGGAAGGACCGGATCCTGCGGATGTTGTAGAGAGCAATTGGTCATCTACCACCACACCAAGGTCTCTTGTTGTGGTTGAGGGGGAGACTTGGGTGTTCTCGATGGTGAAAAGTAGGTCCATCTGAGGACAGTCTTTCCCCGGTATGAAGAGGAGCTCAGTCTTGTCAAGGTTGAGCTTCAGGTGGTTGGCGGCTGTCCATCTGCTGATGTCGGCCAGGCATGTCTGTCTGTGTCCCTGTCTGTATTTCTGTCTGTCAGTCTGTCTTCCTTCCTGTCTGTCTGTCTGCCTTACCTGCCTGTCTGGCTCTCTGTCTCCCTTTCGGCCTACTTGCCTATCTGTTTATCTGCCTACATACTAACTACATCTGTATGTCTAACGTCATTGCAGTACAATGCTCCAGGACTGATCTTCGCACCAGATGTCTCATTTAGGATCCCGGAGGGGATCTGAGACCAAGACACCCAGAGCCGTGCATTAAGAGTGATTACAGGCCGTCACACGGAGAGATACTAGAGTCTATGCATTATAGTAATGATGCTCTCTTCCGGTATATAACTGTATCTGTGACAACAACGACGAGGGGGGGGGGGGGGGGGGAGAATGTTTTTTGCGTAGAGAGGTCCCTGGCTTTCTCTCCCTGCAAGCTCTAGCTAGCACTGCTGGGTCTCAGGGATCAGTGAAGTCAGAAACACAATAGTCAACATTTTAAACAGAATGTTTTCTTTATGACTCACCTCGACTGCAGTTGTCATCATCCTATAAGAAAATTTAAAAAAAGACAAAAAACAGAGTCAGATCAGTTTTGTTCAATAAGCTATCTGTGGTTTTGGAGGGTTTGAACAGGTTTGAAAAGATCTAAACGGGATTGAACAGGTTTTAACTGGTTCAAACTGGTTTGAAAATGTATCAATATCAATAAACAGGTGAATAGACTAAGTGAGTGAGGAGTTACAGTTAGGGTTAGGCTAAATGGTTAAGTGATTACGTGTTCAAGTAAGAGTGGGCGATTGAGTGGCTTAGTATTAGAGTGTGGGACTTTGTAAGTATGTGTGCAAGTGATTAAGTGTTCAAACTTCAAGTGAGTGAGTATAGTAGAGTGGTATAGTATGTGTGTGAGAGGGTTAGAGTGTACTATTGAACACATCTAATTGCAGCACATGTAGACAAAAAACACACACACACAGACACAATGACGTGAGTCTGGGCCGTTGTTGGAATGCTTTAGAATATACCGAAGAAATCCCTTGTTTTCTTTTTACCCTCTTTCTCATGAATTCATCTTAAGATGAGACCAGCCCGTGAGTGACAAGCATGCGTCCTTTAAAACGCACTCCAAGCAGATAAGAAATTAACATCAAACCAAAACGGTGGTAAAGGCTCAAAGCCTTTCTTATATATATTTATATATATGTGTCTTGATTAAAGTTACACAACGGCTCGATGTGTGGATGAAAAATATATCAGACGACCACCATACAGGAGTAGTAGGAGTGCGTGAATTGATTATCGTACTTTTTCCCTTAGACTTTTGCCTGAATGCTTGTACTTCTACCTGAGCACTGGCTCAGTTCTTGGAGACGTGTTAGAAATTAAATGCACTTTGACTTCTGGTGACGAGTTGTTCTCTCACCTTCCTTTGTTGAAACACACTATTGTCAGTCTCTTTGGATAAAAGAGACTGCTAAATGACTGGAATGTAATGTAATGTAATGTAATGTAATGTAATGAG
Source organism: Muraenolepis orangiensis (assembly GCA_027704905.1). Lineage (NCBI taxonomy): Eukaryota > Metazoa > Chordata > Actinopteri > Gadiformes > Muraenolepididae > Muraenolepis > Muraenolepis orangiensis. The sequence goes on along the minus strand of CM051020.1, from coordinate 22,269,526 downwards.
GGTATCAACAATTTCAGGTTTGATTGGTTGGGAATCTTTAGCTTTGCTTCTATTTCACCTGAATTATCAAGTGAAGCATGTTACTATGTGGCGTTTTAAAGTCCTAACCCTTACCTATTCCTAACCCTAACCTATCCATGGGCGGAACCTATGCTAATACACCCAACCTAACACTAACCCATTGAACCAAGATCACCTCAAATCACCTTTCCCTCAAAAACGGTTTTAATATAATGGGACAGAACTCCCCCTGTGCCTAGAAGAGGCACAACCAGCATGTTTGCCAGCAAGCCCATGGTTTCAGAGGGTGTGTGTCAGGACAGGGTTCTTTTACTACCAAAAGCCCTAGGAGTTGTGTGACATTAGCTCTCAGACAGTTCTGGAAGCACAGATTAACGTAAAAGACCTGCTTAACACCAATGTTATCTGATGGATGACTGGCAGGAAGCCCACAGGCTAGTAGTAGTTTAGCATTTAGACTTTTAGTCAAAGCTATTTAGAGGGAATTTCTGCTATTGGGACATTGGGGTTTAAATCCAGAACTTTTTGGCTGGTAGTCAAACACCTTAACCACTATCACAGGGGCTATCACAGGGGCTATCACAGGGGCTATCACAGGGGCTATCACAGGGGCTATCACAGGGGCTATCACAGGATAAACAAATGCATTTGGGTAGGTTGCATTTGGGTAGGTTGATGTTACACTGCAGGACAGTGGTCACCAACAGTAGACAGACTGTGGTCTTGAAGACTTTTTACACAGACAGAACCAAATATGACAAAAGCTTCGGTTTTAAATGTTGACTTTTCCAAAATGCAAGTAACACATTTGGGAACCCATTATTCTTGATGTGGGCACGATGACCATGCCAGTAGCATGGGCAAGTAGCTTCAAACTAATAAAAGGAGCTAGAGGAAACTTACGGGAATGCAGCTTTAAAGACCAGGGAAAGATAACACTGAGTGTTGATGAACATATTATTATCACGGTTACTCACACACACAACACACAACTCCCACTTGGTCCCACTTGTAGATCCAGAACTTGTTTTTGACTACTCTACTACGCTTTACCCAAAGCTTCACACTGAACAAAGGCACAAGTCATCGCTCAATATTCATGTAACAAGATGGTTTGTGAAGTTCAGATACACGTGATTAAGGATCAGGCAGTTGGTTAGGGCATGTTGCTCAAGGACACCTGACTTGTTGCTGGCTTGGTGCAGACACGTGGGAGGGGATCAAACCCACAACCTTTCAACTTGGCATCGGAATAACCCCTAACCGCTGGACCATCTTGCCTCCTAGTATACTCCCTCAAAGATGCTTTCTGGTGGAGGAGATGGGGGACGAGGCGGGTGGGGACGGGGGCTGGTGGACCAGGACTGACCTTGCGAGAGCAGTGGATGGCAGACTCTGGCGGATACACGATGAAGTGTCGCAGCGTGAAGCCGAAGCCCTGGGAGGTGCGTCGCAGGCGGAGGCTCTTGGGCCCCGGCCAGGAGAACGGCTCCTCCTCCTGGCCGCCAGGAGAGGGCGCCGTCGACGTCTCGCTTTGGTCCCGCCCGTCCTTGCGCTTGGCCTAAGGGGAACGAGGCCAATAGATCATGAACATTAGTCTTACAAAGAATAACTACTTTTGTTTTTCATCATTTTTGGGAACAGGTCAGATCCCTTTTTTTATAGTGTTTTTTTCATATTACAGTCAATGTACCCTTGGATTTAATCTAACATAATAACTTAATATTAGGAAAAAGTTTAATGATTTTAAATAAATAATGCTGCTGATAAATAATAGTTTTCATCATGTGCTTTAATGGGCTAAGTGCTAAAAGCACTTAACAAGTTGTTCAGAAACACTCTCTATAAATTAAGCTTCCCTCTCAGGAGGCACAGAGACAGTGACTGTTCTCGGTCCCACTACAGGCCGCTGTTAAATCACAGTCACAAGTCGCCATCCTGGCTTCAATAAGGGGCCTTTACAGACAAAGGGATGGTAGTCATTGAGCAGATACTACAGGCTCCAGTCTCTCTGGAGGCCTGGGTCTGAAGCATGCCGCTGCCCACATATGCCTGATATCTTCTTCCTAATTGTCTTTGTTGGAGCTGGTAGATTGACCTCTCTCAGGGTGGGTGAACATGATTTCTAAAACCACTATCTCTCTACTTTGACTGTATTGTTGAATTTCCAATTCAATAGTTATCCAGTGTACCTTAATGGAACTGAACATACCATAACACAAAATCAATCACTATGCTTTAAAAATAAATTCTCCATGAATCGTGCTTTCTGAACCCCTCTGTAAGAGTTTAACGATAAACATACAGTATACGACTACATGTGATGTACTAAACCAGGCATACACAGAAGCCCAGGTTTGGTCTTAGGAGGCAGTTTAACCCTGTCAACAATTTAAAGATGATATCGAGTCTCATATCACAATATCGATATAATATTGATATACTGCCCCCCAGGCCTACAATGGCAACATAACTGAGCACAGCAGACGTCATTCATTAACCTTAGCGAACACACCATCACGTACTGTGTGAGCCTTCCAGGCCAACTCAACTGTGTTGTGTACAGCGGCTCACCACCTAATCACATGAATTCTCAAAGGGGTCTGACAGGAAGGGACATAACAACAAGAATAAGTATTGCTTGGAGGATAAGTGGTGCACAGCTGGATATGCGGCTGATCCTTCAGAAGAAATGCAGTGAGTTTGCCGGACATAGTACATTACAGATGTTCACACCGTTTATTGTTTGCGGTGCTTTAATGCGTTCCCTGTTTATGTAATCGCCCAGTGTTGTCTGGCTCTCAGCAGGACAGAGAGAAGAGGCGGGGATACGTTGTTTTCTGGGTCTGTGGTGTTAGTTTTAACATCCCTCTGAGAAGCCAGAGTATTTCCTGGTTTCTAATGACAACAGAGCTCCACAGGAGACTCCATGAGAACCCTCTCTCTGGACCGCCGCGAAGGACTGAACTGTGAACCACCAGCGACCAAGTTAACAGGACGGGGGAATCGCCTGCATAGGTCATGAATGTACGTTACTCGCTTCTAAGATGATCAGTGACTGATCATATTTGGGAGATTAATAATTGTAATGTTGGTTCCATAGATACCCTATGATACATTAATAATACCTTACGATACCTTACATGGACTGTTTTACCTGGTTTTACAAACGGTCTGCGACCAACTTGCAAATTGATGCATCGATTGCAATTGATTATAATCAATGATGATTGTAAGCACTTTGGAATATATTGGCAGAAGACAGTAAGACAGTAAGTGGGATGATGTTAGTAGTAAAAAAATAAAAATGGTGATGAGGATGATGATGGGGATGATGATGATGATGATGATGATGATGATGATGATGATGATGATACAAAGTAGGAAAAGCAGCTTGAGAAAAAGAACGTTGAGAAAGAAAGAAATAGTAGGACGGTTCCTCTCATGGGTCAGATGGCCCGGTGGCAGCTTAAGGACACATGTGGTTCTGGTTACAGTTCTGGTACTGGTTACAGATGGGAGCCGTGGACCGTGGACCGGCGGTCAGTGCGATGACAGAACCTTACTGGACATTCCTCTCCGTCGCTCGTCACAGCGAACAAAAACGAAACAATGAAAACAACCCCTTGTCTACGGACACGTTCTGTCGAAACTGGCACGTTACTATTACCCTGGATCCACGAAAAACACACACACACTCACTCACACACACACACACACACACACACACATACACATGACCACACACATACAGACACACAGACACACACATACAAACACACACGCACGCACGCACGCACGCACGCACGCACGCACGCACGCACGCACGCACGCACGCACGCACGCACGCACGCACGCACGCACGCACGCACGCACGCACGCACGCACGCACGCACCACACACACACACACACACACACACACACACACACACACACACACACACACACACACACACACACACACACACACACACACACACACACACACACACACACACACACACACTCGCACTGCTCTCCGTAGGTCGGCCTTAGTCATGTTAAACTGTCTGTTACCTAGAACGTGTTTACGGAGACGGAGAACCCAAACTGCTTTTGTGTCTCGGAGCATAACCATGGTAACCAAGCAGAAAAATACAATGAGTCACCTACAGAGACCAGTGACCCCCCTCCCCTCCCCCTTCTTTGAATCCCCCTTATTATTCCTGCTGAAGATAATCTTAAGAGACATCGGGGGAAAATATACCTAGACGTTGCACAAAAAAGTGCAATACAACGGCACAGGAACGTAGTACTTATGTATAGGAGTATTGGTGTTGGACTGGAACTGATTGGAAGCGTTGTCCCTCTGTTGTCCTGTCGTTTGAAGCCAGCCTTCAGGTTCAAAACAACTTTATCAATCGCAACATTCCATGACAGTCCAGTCAGTCTCTCTCTCTCTCTCGCTCTCTCTCTCTCTCTCTCTCTCTCTCTCTCTCTCTCTCTCTCTCTCTCTCTCTCTCTCTCTCTCTCTCTCTCTCTCTCCTCTCTCTCTCTCTCTCTCTCTCTCTCTCTCTCTCTCTCTCTCTCTGTGTGTCAACCCTTCCAACGTACTTTCCAAACTACAATACCAACAAACCCTCGTTTAAAAGCATTTATGGTGTTTTAATTACGCCCCAAATTTAACTTGGCAACCACCACACACACACATACACACCAAACACACACACACACACGCACACGCACACACACACTCCCGCCACAGAATATATATTTGGAGCGGCGCTGCTAAACACAAACAAACCACACAATCACAATAAACAACATCTTGTTCTTTCACTGTGCCCTCCTCCTCTGGTTGTATTCTGGGTGATCAACATCAGGGGAAACCCCAGGGGGAGAGGGGTCTGGGTGTGGTCCCAACTAAACAGCTTGTGACATCACCACAGAAAATGAGAGAGAGAGAGAGAGAGAGAGAGAGAGAGAGAGAGAGAGAGAGAGAGAGAGAGAGAGAGGGGATGGGAGAGAGAGGGAGTAAGAGAGGAGTGAGAGAGAGTGAGGGAGAGAGAGAGAGAGAGAGAGAGAGGGAGAATGAGAGTGGGGGAGAGAGGATGATACGTAAGGGAGGGGAAGAAAATAACAGAAAAAAAGAGAGAGACAAAAGTACGAAAGTGGAGATCAGGACAGAAGAGAACATAGAACAGAGATGAAAAACAGTGGAGGAGAGGAGAGGAAAGAAAAGGAGGAATGGAGGAAAGGAGAGGAGGAGAGAAGAGTGGGATGGGAGAGGAGAAAACTGAGGAAAAGTGGAAGTGCAGTAAAAAGATGTGGAGGGAGTGACGCAACAACAGATCACAGCCATTAGGGCCACCACACACTCTTACTGGGACTGCGCACAGTCGTGCTGTTGTGCACGTATGAACACAACCTCTTCCGGACACACGCTTTCCATGTCTATATATAAAACATGTTGCATTATAGAGTAGGGCAGGCACATGGAGAGGCATTTAGACATACTAGAAACCGTGAAAAGGACCCTACCAAACCTCACTATCTCATTTAGACCTGCTGGAAAGGAGCAGAAATTGTAATGAGATGGTTAGTACCCATATTTATATGTTGACACCCCTACAATGTAGCACCAGTAAGGTACAAATGGGAAAAGAGTGAGAGAGGATTTGAAGGTAGGGTCGACTCAACTTGGACCAATCTTCAAATTGAAGTTCAAAAGATGGCAGCAGAGTGCAGCAAGGAAAACAGGACAAACTAGTTCTTGACCATTCAACACCTTTTCGTAAGAAATGGCAACAGCCTTCGAAAAAAACCTTGAATCAGAGTCACTATTTGGCTTTCTGCCGTTACACTTCCACCAATTTGAAACACTTAAAAACACCAACACCAACGCAAAGGGAAAATAGGAGAAACAAATAAGCACCCTTTCTGAGAGATGAGTATACCGTCAGGTCTGCCAAGATGTGCCCACCCACCCCATGCTGGTGGCGGGTCCTTCACTAAAACAGACTCCAGTGTGTTTTTGGTGTGGAGGGGGTTAGGCTGCTGGACCACCATATGGCCGCTTGTGGCCTGCAAGCTGGTGCTGGTGTGAGCACGGGTGTTTGGACGCATGTCTGTGGGTGTTTGGACGCATGTCTGTGGGTGTTTGGACGCATGTCTGTTGGTGTTTGGATGCATGTCTGTGGGTGTTTGGATGCATGTCTGTGGGTGTTTGGATGCATGTCTGTGGGTGTTTGGACGCATGTCTGTGGGTGTTTGGACGCATGTCTGTGGGTGTTTGGACGCATGTCTGTGGGTGTTTGGATGCATGTCTGTGGGTGTTTGGATGCATGTCTGTGGGTGTTTGGATGCATGTCTGTGGGTGTTTGGATGCATGTCTGAGGGTGTTTGGATGCATGTCTGTGGGTGTTTGGATTTGAAAGGCGTTTCTCCTGGGCTGGCTCCCCCATGTCAGGGTGTCTTGTCTGCGGAGCTCTTTCTTTTCTCACTCGGACTCTCTCTAAAACCTCTGTTGACTCTATTTCTGTCTGTCTGTCTGTCTGTCTGTCTGTCTGTATGTCTGTCTGTCTGTCTGTCTGTCTGTCTGTCTGTCTGTCTGTCTCTCTCTCTCTCATACCACAGGCTGTTTCTCTCCGGTATTACTCAGACTGCATCTCTCGGTCGTAGGAAAGTATGGTTTCACCCTCAGCCTGGAGGTTCAGTCAATGAGACACTTTATTCCAAACGTGGCACCACACCGGATATGGAAAAGTATATATTTATGTACTTTTTTTTATGTCCTGAATGTGAAATATACATCAGTGGGTGTTCTCTTTTAGAAGGTGAGGGGACGAAGTGGAAAACGCTGGAAACATAAGCGTTTTTCTGGCAGTTGGAATAAATTGGAAAAAATAAATACTCATAATCACTCAGGCTTCTTATGCAAAACTTTACCTGAATCCACTCTGATACTGCCTCTCTGACACAGTTAATATATTCCCAAATACTCCACCCCACATTTCAATATGTATTGCAAATAACCTGCAAATAACATACCATAGTAATAAAGTGTGTGACACTTTTCATCATCAGTTTCATTGAATTTCTGGTTAGGATTTGATTGTTGGTGCCTTAGCCCCAAGAAGCAGAAGACACAATTCCTTCTGTTAGAGAAACAACTTGGTCCTAGAACACAGGTTCCCTAGTCAGGAACCAAACTTACCCTAGAACAAACAGGCTCCCTAGTCCTTAGAACCAACCTTACCCTAGAAGACACATAGGTTTCCTAGTCCGGAACCAACCTTTCCCTAGAAGACACACAGGTTCCCTAGTCTTGAACCAACCTTACCCTAGAAGATATAAAGGTTCCCTAGTCTTGAACCAACCTTACCCTAGAAGATATAAAGGTTCCCTAGTCAGGAACCAACCTTACCCTAGAAGAAACATAGGTTCCCTAGTCTGGAACGAACCTTTCCCTAGAAGACACACAGTTTCCCTAATCTTGAACCAACCTTACCCTAGAAGATACAAAGGTTCCCTAGTCAGGAACAAACCTTACCCTAGAAGAAACATAGGTTCCCTAGTCGGGAACGAACCTTTGCCTAGAAGACACACAGTTTCCCTAATCTTGAACCAACCTTACCCTAGAAGACACACATGTTCCCTAGTCAGGAACCAACCTTACCCTAGAAGACACACAGGTTCCCTAATCTTGAACCAACCTTACCCTAGAAGACACACAGGTTCCCTAGTCAGGAACCAACCTTACCCTAGAAGACACACAGGTTCCCTAGTCAGGAACCAACCTTACCCTAGAAGACACACAGGTTCCCTAGTCAGGAACCAACCTTACCCTAGAAGACACACAGGTTCCCTAGTCAGGAACCAACCTTACCCTAGAAGACACACAGGTTCCCTAGTCAGGAACCAACATTACCCTAGAAGACACACAGGTTCCCTAGTCAGGAACCAACCTTACCCTAGAAGACACACAGGTTCCCTAGTCAGGAACCAACCTTACCCATGGAACACACAGGCTTCCTAGTCACTATAAAAAACCTTACCCTAGAAGACACAGTTTTCCCTTGTCAAAGAACAGACTTTACCTTAGAACAGATACAGTTCCTCCTGGAGGCGTCTCGGAGACGGGCCCAGGACATGCACCTGACGGGCCTACTGACGCCAAGCTCCACGTCCCCCCAGTAGGCCCGGGCCAGCAGCTGGAACCACAGGCAGTAGGGCTCCACCAGACAGTCATCCGTGCCGGCCAAGCGGGCCCAGGGACAGCTGCCACCAGAGGACGAGGGCGGAGATGGGGACCGCCGCCCGACCGCAGCGCCTTCCTGGGTCTCTGAAGGGTCGGGCTCGTCTGTTAGTGGCATGGGGCCCTTACAGCCCGGCATCAGCCTGCTCATATGAGCCAGCATGGCATCGCCCAAGCTTGTGGGGGGGCGGAAGGGGGGGACCCGGTTCTGGGCAGTGGCGGAACCGTTGAGAAAGACTTCTGGCCAGCAGTGTCACGGTCCCTGAGACGGCTTGTACTTCATTCGAGGATTCACTCCTGAATTATTCCCCATCTGGGATGAATAAAATACCCCCTGATCTTATCTGTACCATAACTCAAACAATAACACTCACTTTCTGTCTGGTTTCACTCTCCTCACCTTTTCTTTACCAACTGCACCTGCATCTCTGCAGGTGTCCTGTTATTATCATTTACTTTCCCTCTCTCTCTCTCTCTCTCTCTCTCTCTCTCTCTCTCTCTCTCTCTCTCTCTCTCTCTCTCTCTCTCTCTCTCTCTCTCTCTCTCTCTCTCTCTCTCTCTCTCTCTCTCTCTCTCTCTCTCTCTCTCTCTCTCTCTCTCTCTCTCTCTCTCTCTCTCTCTCTCTATTCTATTCCAATCCGATTCCATGCCATTCGGTTCCGTTTTAGTTCCATTCACAATCCAACTCCTGTCCAGTTCAGTTCTGGTCCGGTCTGCACCTATGACATTCTAATCCCATACATTAGGTTCCATTCCCTGTCTCTGGCGAGGTCCGTTCCACTACTTCGCTCCGGCCTTCTGCTCTCTGCGGCTCTATTCCCTCCCGTTCCGATCCATTCGGGCGGAGTGTGTTGCACTCTCTGTTCCACTGCGTCAGGTTCCTGCAGGGCCGCTGGTGTTGTGTGGTGTGTTGTGTTGGGAGTGTGGAGCACAGCTCCTCAAGCCATCAGGCACAGACATGGTGTTTCCACTGAGAGAGACTCAGGAGTTACAACACAGAGCACAGGCCGGCCAGCCAAAGAGACACACCCACACACACACACACGCACACACACACACACACACACACACAAACCCACACAGCCACATGCTCACTCCCTCACACATTCTCCCTCTCTCTCTTCCCTCTCGCTCATATTCATCCTCTCCCTCCCTCACTGTCATACACACAGACACACACACAAACACAAATACACACACACTCTCTCACATACAGTATACATTCTCTCTTTCTCTCTCATACAGAATCTCTCTGTTCTCTGTCATGCACATTCACGCACATTCTATCTATCTCTCTATTGCGAACTCACACACAGATACACACATACACACATGCACACACACACTATGCCTTTCCTCTCTCTGCCCCTATGTCCCTCTCTCGTCCTCGTTCTTTATCTCTTCCACTTGTGTTGTTAAGTGTGGCGTTGTGTAAGTGTAGTGAAACTTGTAACTGTGTAGTGTTGTGTAATGTTTAATGTAATGGTTAATGATGTATGTAGTGTAAGTGTAGTGTAGCGCAGTATCGTGTACGCAGTATCGCGTAGTATAGTGTACGGTTAAGTGGTGTGCATTAATACATGCACATGTTAATGTCACGGAATCTCGTGACATTAAAAGTCAACACAACAACTCTCTTGCACACGCGTGTGTGTCACGACACATTCCTGAAACCTTAAATACTCTGCTCTATCTAAACTCTATTTAACACCAGGGGGGAGGGAGAGAGAGAGGTTGAGAGAGGTTGAGAGAGAGCGAGAGCGAGAGAGAGAGAGAGAGAGAGAGAGAGAGAGAGAGAGAGAGAGAGAGAGAGAGAGAGAGAGAGAGAGAGAGAGAGAGAGAGGAGAGAGAGAGAGAGAGAGAGAGAGAGAGAGAGAGGAGAGAGAGAGAGAGAGAGAGAGAGAGAGAGAGAGAGAGAGAGAGAGAGAGAGAGAGAGAGAGAGAGAGAGAGAGAGAGAGAGAGAGAGAGAGAGAGAGGAGGGTGAGAGAGAGAGAGAGAGAGAGAGAGAGAGAGAGAGAGAGAGAGAGAGAGAGAGAGAGAGAGAGAGAGAGAGAGAGAGAGAGAGAGAGCAAAAGAGAGAGAGAGAGAGAGAGAGAGAGAGAGAGACGGCCGAGCGAGAAGCACCCCACGAGGAAGCCAGGCGAGGAATGTTCCCCTCTCCACATGAGCATGTTGTTACCACACTCACTCACTCCCCGGCCTCCCATGTAGTGCGTGGCGTTCCATATGGAAAAGACGGTGCCGAAATAGCTCACCAGTCCATCTGCGCCATTGACGCGGGCCTGACAAGGGGAGGCTCTGTGTTCAGGGGGCACAAGGCAGGGGAGTCCATAAACCAGCCCTCAATGCTGAACGGCTCCTAAAAATGAATCGCAGACTCCTTGGTGGGGGTTTTCCCATAGTGTTCTGACTCTGACTATGATTATTATTTCCTTGCGAGGGGATATCACGTTGAAAAACGACATGGATGGACCGCATGTGATGATGTGTCGACGATCGCTTTGACGGCTTTACGCGAGGACACTGGTTGGGGTTAGGCTAATAATAATATAATACACACAGCTGGCTGTTCTGGATGAAGCAGTGTGATATATTAAGACCTGGGAAAGAAGAGCGTCTTCATATACCGTCACAATGCCCAGAAGAAGTCCCGAAAGGTGTGACGATGTGAGCCTTATGAGTTTGGTGTTGGACTTACTTACTTACGTTACGTTTTAATCACTCAGTCCCATGTTAACATGGGCTGAACACATTCTTTGAACTCATTTGTAGGAGGCCTATAAAGTGTTGTGCTAATCACAGGCCTTGGTGTCCATCTCTCCGAACAACAACAACAACAACAGTTAAATACGTAATAAGTCAACACTCATGTGAGAAGTCATGTACGCTGAAGCCTTGAAGGACTTATCTGTATTTTGTTGTATTGTGTCCTAATCAGACAAAGCCCTCATATATGGTGATATGTATACATATATATATATGGATATATATATGGATATATGCTGTATATAGATGTATACAGTTCTATATGGGCATTCATTTACCTGTTTATTTTTCTTTAGCTTAGTTTTTTTAATAATTTATGTTTTTCATTTGTTGTTTTTAAGATTGTCAGGAGGATTGCTAGACAATTGAGTTGTACCTGTAGGGTTAGGGTTAGGCAATGGCAATAAAGGCGTTCTGATTCTGATTCTGATTCTGATTCTGATTCTGATTCTGATGCAAACATGTTTTAAGAACAACCATTCAGAACCCGCATGATGACCAATAACCGGTATGGCGTCGTCTGATTTAAAAAATATATATATTCATGAATGACCTTTTCAGTTTGCTTCAGCCAAGGTTAGCCACGTACTCCCACACTTCACGACCTACACATAATAACGGACCAAAGGTTCACTACACCGTACCAAGCCTCGTTAAACACAGCCGGTGGTCCTTCATGGATCCACACACTAACACACAGCATCACACGCCGGGGACATCACACTGAGACGGAGGAGGTCTGACATGCAGCTTCTGAACACCGGTGAACAGGGTTAGGGTTAGGGATACTAGGGATGGATGATGGATGGATGATGGATGGATAATGGATGGATGATGAATTGATGACAGAGGGATGATGGAATGATGATAGATGAAAGGATGATGGATGGGAGGAGTCTCTGTTGAGCGGTTGAGTTTTGTGTACATTTCCAACCTTGTTTCAGATGTTTACACTGCAATGGAAACCAAGCTGTCTAGTCCTGTCCCGCTCATATTTTGAAGAGCCTGTAGGATTTATTATTAACTCTGGATCTGATTTGCATAACAATGCGAGAGGGGCCCGTATGTGCAACACTGGGGATTACCGGTTCAGGAAGGAAAGAAAGAAAGAAAGAAAGAAAGAAAGAAAGAAAGAAAGAAAGAAAGAAAGAAAGAAAGAAAGAAAGAAAGAAAGAAAGAAAGAAAGAAAGAAAGAAAGAAAGAAAGAAAGAAAGAACGTATTTCTTTCTTTTTGGAAATCCAGAAGGAAAAGGGTGAATGAGGAAAGAAAGAAAGAGAGGAAGGAAGGAAAGAAAGAAAGGAGAACGTTTCTCAGGATGTTATGTGCTGTTGTGAGCATACTGTGTGTGTGTGTGTGTGTGTGTGTGTGTGTGTGTGTGTGTGTGGGTGTGTGGGTGTGGGTGTGTTTGGTCTTGTGTGTGTGTGTGTGTGTGTGTGTGTGTGTGTGTGTATACGTGTACATGTGTGTGTGCATGTACGTATATGTGTGTGTGTATGTGTGTGTGTGTATGTGTGTGTGTGTGTGTGTGTTTGTGTGTGTATGTGTGTGTGTGCACAAAACATGTGAGGCGGTATAGGCAGCACGAGAGAAAAAACAAAAGAGAGAGAAAGTCTTGGATTAGGGCTCTTCTCCTCTTCTCAGGGGCCCTGCTGTGTGTCTGAGGTCTTATCTGGTCAGGCTGCATGTGGGCCCTGTGAGGTACAGCTTACTGTAACAAAGGACCGGCTAATGAAGGCCCCCGCCACAGCCTGTCGCCAACCCTGCCCACAATACGCCACCTTAAAGCCCCTCCGTCTACCACCCTCGAGGGGGGGGGGACGGGACATTGGGACCACCTCCCCCCCACCACGAGTACTCTGGTTGAGGCAGCAGGTGGCTGGGGTGTACACCAGGGCGGAGTGGACGGATTTGGTTACACTTAAACCGTTTGGATGGCTCTGGATGGGGAGTGGAGTGGAGAGAGGGGGGGGGGGGCCTGGGTAGTGCAGTGAGGGAAGTCGGACGACCATCCCGAAGGCTCTGGGTTTAACCCCTCCGTGTGTGCATCGCCCCCCCTGCCCTTATTGCTGATATATCTATTGTTTACCCTAGTGGTTGGTTGTTTGTCATGAAGAAGTTATTCAGTATAGTCCAACATCATGATGGTCTGACCGGTCCAGTTTAATTATGTCCAAGAAATACTTGCAGTCCTTGGAAAACAATGCTGAAAAGAATGAACTTCTCACCATGGGTATTCTGGGGTCCACAGAGAACAGTAGAAGCTACTATACACGACAAGAGCCTGTCATGCACTTTTTTCCCAGAGCTGTTATGCAATATTCTGCAGTAACTGTAGGAAATACCAAGTGTGTCCTAAATTATATATGGTTAAGCCAAATGATATGCAACTCAAAGTATCCTTTTACCAGTCCAAAAAAACACAGAACACATTCCTTGTGGGTTCTCATGGCAAAAAGACAAGCAGTTGGTAATTCTGATCCGTGAATATCACAGGAATTTGTAATTGATCCAGAGTTATCGTGGTTTACTCCCAACACTTTGCGCAAACTAACCTCAAAGTCTCCCCCACCAGGGCAGAAGAAGTTAGAACATTTTAAAGTGACGCAACAGCAACCCTAAATAAATAAACCCAACTCCTAACTAAGCCCAACTCAGGCCACACGTATCCAGCGGCATTGTTCTCACAAGCACCGGAGAGACCATCTCAGGAGCCTGAAGATCGAAGGGTAGGTGGAGAGGTGGAGGGAGGGTGGGGGGAGGGTGGAGGGAGGGTGGGGGGAGGGTGGGGGGAGGGTAGAGGGGTGGAGGGAAGAGGAAATATGGAGGGTTTATTAGTTGCAGCAGCAAGGTGGGGCAGAGTAGAAGGGGATATAGAATGAACAAAAAAATCTCAGATAGATCTCTTCCTGGCTCCCTCTCAGCCTTTCCTTCCTGGTTTTTAAAATGAAATGACTGGATCGATGCAAAATGCTTTCATGAACACGCATATCACTATTATTTATCGATCTCTATCTAAAACAACTCAAAGGTGAGGCTGAGAACAGTCAAAGCATGCAATCAATGAGGCAGCAAGTGTGAAACATTACTGCGTAAGCTAAGCGCTGTAGAGGCTTCTGTACTGCTCGCTATGTGTGCTGCACTTAGTTAGTAGTGCACTTATTGGTCAGCGATAGCAATAGCAAAACATATATTACCCAGTTCCATGGTGACATGGTATATGGTACATGCCACTGCACGTTTGTGGTTGAAAATGCATGTGTAATATGCACAAATGGGTACAGAGGTCCAACGCAATATGTGTATAGAGACACTTTTTTACCATTTTTTTTTGTTAAGCTTAGTTTTTTTAAATAGTTTATATTTTTCAAATTGAAATTGTGTTTGTTAGAGTGTCTTCAGGATTGCTGGACTATTTTCGTTGTACTTGTACAATGACAATAAAGGCATTCTGATTCTGATTCTGAAAATCAGCAGTGAGTCCCCTGATTCAAACCTTTACTGCTGAACATGAACTCGTACGAAGGCAGGTTCAATCCATTCAAAAATGCTAAAGACTACAATATAAAGGTTCATACACCAACATACACCTACAAATACACACACACACACACCAGGGAATGGATTCACTCAGATACTGGTCAGACCGCCATAGAGGTGGCAATGGGGAGAGGCTCCTATGGAACACCTTCTCCATCCTGTGCACCCTCGGAGCAGCGCAGCAGTTTTCCACACAGGCTGAAAGACCTATTTTAGCCCGGGACCACTGCGCTACGTGTTCCGCTAGCTGGCGTGCACTTCAATGAAGGGGCTGTATAGCCTCGCTGTCAGCCGATCTTCAAATGTGCAAAAATGCGTTTTTTGGCAGAGCTGGGTTTAGTGGCGGAGGTCTGAGGTCTTAAAGAATTCTTACTTTGTGTGGGGGGGGGGGTGGTCCTTAGCGGTGTAGCCATACCTGACACATGCCTGACTAATGTGGAACTATACTGGAATGGTTGTGTGGCACAACTCACACAGTGGTAAATTGGTCAAGCAGCCAAATACAATATTTCCTTTAGCCGTGTCTTTTCTTAAGTCATAAATGGGCCCATGGGTGTCAGTGAGTGGGATTAAGAACATAACGGAAACAAACATAGATGTACAATAAACACCACAATAATGTTTTGCTTGCCAAGATGTCCTTACATCAGTCTTTGGTACCCCTCTGTTTCCACCCACTGGTACCCCTCTGGGTATCCCTCTGTTTCCCCCCTCTGGGTATCCCTCTGTTTCCCCCCACTGGTACCTCTCTGGGTATCCCTCTGTTTCCCCCCACTGGTACCCCTCTGTTTCCCCCCACTGGTACCCCTCTGGGTACCCCTCTGTTTCCCCCCTCTGGTACCCCTCTGTTTCCCCCCTCTGGTACCCCTCTGTTTCCCCCCACTGGTACCCCTCTGGTACCCCTCTGTTTCCCCCCACTGGACCCCTCTGGGTACCCCTCTGTTTCCCCCATCTGGTACCCCTCTGTTTCCCCCCACTGGTACCCCTCTGGTACCCCTCTGTTTCCCCCCACTGGTACCCCTCTGTTTCCCCCCACTGGTACCCCTCTGTTTCCCCCACTGGTACCCCTCTGGTACCCCTCTGCTTCCCCCCACTGGTACCCCTCTGTTTCCCCCACTGGTACCCCTGTTTCCCCCCTCTGGGTACCCCTCTGTTTCCCCCCACTGGTACCCCTCTGGGTACCCCTCTGTTTCCCCCCACTGGTACCCCTCTGGGTACCCCTCTGTTTCCCCCCACTGGTACCCCTCTGTTTCCCCCCTCTGGGTACCCCTCTGTTTCCCCCCACTGGTACCCCTCTGGTACCCCTCTGTTTCCCCCCCTCTGGTACCCCTCTGTTTCCCCCCACTGGTACCCCACTGGTACCCCTCTGTTTCCCCCCACTGGTACCCCTCTGGTACCCCTCTGTTTCCCCCCACTGGTACCCCTCTGTTTCCCCCCACTGGAACCCCTCTGGGTACCCCTCTGTTTCCCCCCACTGGTACCCCTCTGTTTCCCCCACTGGTACCCCTCTGGGTACCCCTCTGTTTCCCCCCACTGGTACTCTCTGTTTCCCCCCACTGGTACCCCTCTGGGTACCCCTCTGTTTCCCCCCTCTGGTACTCTCTGTTTCCCCCCACTGGTACTCCTCTGGGTACCCCTCTGTTTCCTCCCACTGGTACCCCACTGGTACCCCTCTGTTTCCCCCCACTGGTACCCCTCTGGTACCCCTCTGTTTCCCCCACTGGTACCCCTCTGTTTCCCCCCACTGGTACCCCTCTGGGTACCCCTCTGTTTCCCCCCACTGGTACCCCACTGGTACCCCTCTGTTTCCCCCCACTGGTACCTCTCTGGGTACCCCTCTGTTTCCCCCCACTGGTACCCCACTGGTACCCCTCTGTTTCCCCCCACTGGTACCCCTCTGTTTCCCCCCTCTGGTACCCCTCTGTTTCCCCCCACTGGTACCCCTCTGGTACCCCTCTGTTTCCCCCCCACTGGTACCCCTCTGTTTCCCCCCCACTGGTACCCCTCTGGTACCCCTCTGTTTCCCCCCACTGGAACCCCTCTGTTTCCCCCCACTGGTACCCCTCTGTTCCCCAGGTACCCCTGGACCCTCTGTTTCCCCCCACTGGTACCCCTCTGGTACCCCTCTGTTTCCCCCCCACTGGTACCCCTCTGGTACCCCTCTGTTTCCCCCCCACTGGTACCCCTCTGGTACCCCTCTGTTTCCCCCCACTGGAACCCCTCTGGGTACCCCTCTGTTTCCCCCCACTGGTACCCCTCTGGTACCCCTCTGTTTCCCCCCACTGGTACCCCTCTGTTTCCCCCCACTGGTACCCCTCTGTTTCCCCCCACTGGAACCCCTCTGGGTACCCCTCTGTTTCCCCCACTGGTACCCCTCTGGTACCCCTCTGTTTCCCCCCACTGGAACCCCTCTGGGTACCCCTCTGTTTCCCCCCACTGGAACCCCAACGTTGTCTTTTTGGAAGAACCCTGAACATTGTTAACTTTGCCGTTACTGTTCACTGTCTAGATGGACCCATTCCAAACACTTGAGCAATACCACACAATGAATACTGAATTTCACGTCTGGGATCAATAAAGTTTGATCATATCTCATCTTCTACAATCAGCTGCTGTATCGTCTGTCTCGGTAGGATTTTTCCACGCATGTGTGAAATACGCCTTTCCAAAAAGTTAGATAGAGACGTCTCTTTAGCTTTCTGGTGAGAGGCTCTTCAGTCGTAAACATACCCCATATACGCTACACATGTTGGAATATGAAATATTAATCTTGATATGAGCCTCTTCACATTGCTGTGTCTGGCTCATGTGCTGGCAACCAGCCGGAGCGATAGCGGTAGCGGTATCAATAGCACTAGCAGCAGAAATAGCTGCAGTAGTAGTGGCAGCAGCAATAGCATTAGCAATAGCAGCCATATTGCTAATGCTGAGAGCAACAACAGTGGTGATTAGCAGTAGCAGCAGCAAAGCTGAAAATTAACATTGGAAGAGTTACAGGTTCAGTGTGGAGATGAAGGCGCTTGCCAAAGTAATAAATGTTTTAGTGCTTTAGCACACTAGCATTTTGGTAGCATTAGCTTCCTCTTTAATATGCTGGTTTGACCATGGATCGCCATTCTCAGCAAGAAATAATAAGAAAATGCATTGATGCAAAACACAGCGATCATATAAGTCAAAATGAGCGTTATGCTTATTTACATTTACATTTAGGGCATTTGGCAGACGCTTTTATCCAAAGCGACTTACAAGGAGTACATTTGTTGAAGTAGACAATAGCATAACGCTGAGGTACGTGAACATAAAAATAGAGCAGCACAATTTCATACTGCCAGGTCACCTGCTTAAGTAGCTGTGATAAGAGCGTGTTATCAACATTAAGGATATACACTTGCTAGAATATACAACATGCTAAGAGCTATTAATGTCAGGACTTAAGCAAGTTAGGGGTTCACAAAGGAGAAGGAGGGTTCATGGAGAGTCCAGGTGGACTCTGAACAGGTGGGTCTTGAGTCTCTTGCGGAAGCTGGCGAGGGACTCTGCCGTCCTGACATGAGACGGGAGTTCATTGCTACAACTTGAGCTTTCCGTTAAGTGTTTCCTGTCAAAGGGAACTCTGGGAATTGCAGTTAAAATACTTGATGTACTGATGTACAACCAACAGGACTGCCAACAACAAGGCTTTACAACAGGGATTTACGAGACCATTCCCATGTAGCCTCACTCAATGCAATGTATTTATTTTGGTGTATTAGAAAGTCTTTTCCATCCCTAGTGTTGATGGATATGTCACGGTTACGGTGGGTGACAGGGGGCGTGGCCAAGGGGCGGGCAAGAGACCCCGGTTTCAATGTGTGTGTGTGTGTGTGTGTATTGTGTTGGGTTACTTTCTTTTAGGTCACATGTCCGCATTTTATAAGGTGACCAAACGGCCCCTTTTTGGGACCCAAAAAAAGCGTCTGGGCAGGATTTCTAAATTGCCAAAAATGTCCGGGATTCGGCCTCACATCACTTTAAATTAATTGATGTCCCGCCTTCTCGCATGCCCCCATTGGTCAGTCATGTAGGCTGCAACTTAAGCCCTGCACGCAAACATTGGTCAAACTGCATCTCAATCATTACCCCCACCTCCCCCCTGTCGGCCACATTTGGCTATCGTACCCAAAATGTTGACACCCTCGCATATTATAAACCCAGGCTGTTATATTGTGCCTCAGCTGCTAGTGGTTTGGGGGGCGGGCCGCGTGCTGGACACTGACAGCATTAAGTATGTCTGCCGGTGATGTAGCCGTGTTGTTGTAAAACGCGTCGGACCGGGTCGTAACTGCTTCGGTATGGGAAGAGATCTGGTATCACTTATGGAGGGAGGGGACGCTCGGACAGCGGCCAGCTACATCCACACAGACACCAGGACACACCCTGCAAAAGCTCCACGCCTGTGCTCACACACACACACACACACAAGGGCACACGCATGATAACAGACACGCATTAAAAACACACATACACACACACACACACACAGTTCCATACACACACATGACCCGGGGTGACGTGAGGGGTTTGTAAACGACACCACTAACACGAGACGTGTAGCCACCATTGTGAGAAGGGCATTGAAGAGATGGCGATGGAGAGAAAGATATATCAGAGATATGAGAGAGAGAGAGAGAGAGAGAGAGAGAGGAGAGAGAGAGAGAGAGAGAGAGAGAGAGAGAGAGAGAGAGAGAGAGAGAGAGAGAGAGAGAGAGAGAGAGAGAGAGAGAGAGAGAGAGAGAGAGAGAGAGAGAGAGAGAGAGAAAGTAATACGGTTGTTTGGACTTTGTGAGTCATGGAAGGCAAATTACATTGATGTTAGAGTCTGAGTCACTGAGGGACGCCCAGGGCCAGGGCCTCAGCCGAACATATGGATGAGACTTGTCTGCTCATTCTTTATTGTCCCACCCCGTTTATATTTAGTGGTTGGTCGATGACACACGCTGGACGACTAGCTCTGTGACATCACTTCACTCTAGGGCTCCTGGAGTGGAGTGATGTGGTCCTTTCACTCCACAGCTTGGCAGCTTTCCCTTTGAAAAATGCAAACGTTGAGTCCAGGTCTCCAGTATATCTCTGACTTGATTTCTTGTTCTGGTGTCGCGTCGTTTCCCTGGCTACGCACATTGTATTGCAGTGTTGCACAACAAGTGTGAATAAAGTTTGATCGATTGACTGTCAGCTACTGTGAGCATCTGACACACCATGTGCTACAGAGTAGGACTATTTAAACTGCTAACAGCAAACAAACAACCACTCAGATAACATCCTCCAAGCAATAAGTTATTGAACTGTTTAATCCGCTCAAAGTGTCACACTTTCCTCTCTGAATGCTGCCTCATTGTTGCAATGGGGACAGGGAGTGAAAGAGACAAAGACAGAGACAGAGAGAGACAGAGAGAGGGAGAGAGAGACAGAGAGACAGAGAGAGAGAGACAGAGAAAGATAGGGACAGACAGACAGAAAGACAGAGAGAGACAGAGAGACGCAGATAGACAGACAGAGAGAGAGAGACAGAGAGAGACAGAGAGAGGGAGAGAGAGACAGAGAGACAGAGAGAGAGAGACAGAGAAAGATAGGGACAGACAGACAGAAAGACAGAGAGAGACAGAGAGACGCAGATAGACAGACAGAGAGAGAGAGACAGAGAGAGAGAGAGAGAGACAGAGAGAGAGAGAGAGAGAGAGAGAGAGAGAGAGAGAGAGAGAGAGAGAGAGAGAGAGAGAGAGAGAGAGAGAGAGAGAGAGAGAGAGAGAGAGAGAGATAGGGACAGACAGACAGAAAGACAGAGAGAGACAGAGAAAGATAGGGACACAGACAGAAAAACAGAGAGCGACAGAGAGAGAGACACAGATAGACAGACAGAGAGAGAGAGCGACAGAGAGAGACAGAGAGAGAGAGAGAGAGAGAGAGAGAGAGAGAGAGAGAGAGAGAGAGAGAGAGAGAGAGAGAGAGAGAGAGAGAGAGAGAGAGAGAGACGTGATTGTCTAGAGCAGACATACAGTACCACAGCTCCCCATGTGGTGAGGGATGGGTGGGTCTTTGTTACATCATGTCTGCCGTACCTCTCTCTAAATCACAGGCAAACCCTAGAAGAGCTTGAGGTTAGACATGTGGTCTGGTTCGTTGTGTTTGTACCTTGAAATTAATATACAAGTGCGTGCCAGTGGTGAGGGGATGCTGGTATTCACTTGTTCACCATTGTGAGCATAGGGCTGAACAGTGTGGTCAAAAAACAATCATATTTCGATTATTTTTGACTGATATTGTGATTGTGATATGATACACTGTTAGTGGGAATTATCAATTTTGCCCGAATATTTTCCTTTTCACTGAAAAAACGTTTTCTTACACATGAACAAACCTAATTGTAGGCCAGGGCATGCAGCATTACAGTACTACATGAAACCAAGGTGAACAGGGGTCTGGGTGAGGCGGGGAGGGGACCTCTACCAGGGGCTGGGTAAAAGGGAGGAGAGGCCAGCCAGAAGGAGAGGAGAGGAGGGGAGGGAGTGAGGGGGAGGGGGCAGGGGACATGAGGTGGAAGCCAGCTGGAGAGGAGAAGAAGAGACAGAAGAAAGAGAGTCTTCTGGACATCAGCCAGGACCTGGCACTCCATGGAGTGACACGAGGAGGAGGGCGAGGAGGAGGCAAGGAAGAGGGGCAGAACAGAGGAGCAGCGGAGAGAGAAAGTGATGGGAGAGATTGGACTTTATTTTAGTTTTATTTATTTTCATTAAGTAACACCTGTTAGAGAGAGAGAGAGAGAGAGAGAGAGAGAGAGAGAGAGAGAGAGAGAGAGAGAGAGAGAGAGAGAGAGAGAGAGAGAGAGAGAGAGAGAGAGAGGGGTTGAGGGTCTCTAAGGGATTGCTCCAGGGCGGGGCAGGTATGCAGTGCACCAATGGAGCAGAAGAGGAGAAGAAGGATCAAACTCAGCCCAGTGATGTGCAGACTCAGCCCAGTCTGCACATCACTGGAAAATAGTCCATAGTCCAATGCACGTGTGTGTGTGTGTGGGGGGGGGGGTGCACATACATGCACCTCTGTCTGTTAGGAATGCTTGCCTCCTTCTCTCCTTCCAAAATAAGAGTCCCAATTGAAGACAGCCGCCTCAGTTTGCAGCCTAACTCTGCGTCGGTCCAGAAGACCAGGGGTTACGTAACAAGGAACCCGGGTTCAATATGATCCGTCCTCCCACCCCTCCTCTCCTCTCCTCTCCCTCACCTCTCTCTCCTCACCCCTCTCCCCCTCTCCTCACCTCCCTCCCACCAGCACTGAGTGGCTCTGACACCCATGCCTAGGAATGTTTCTTCACACTGCTGTTGTCAAGCATGTGTGTGTGTGTGTGTGTGTGTGTGTGTGTGTGTGTGTGTGTGTGTGTGTGTGTGTGTGTGTGTGTGTGTAAACTACCTCCATCCATAGGTTGAAGTGATTGATTATGTTATACATTGACTATTTCGCAACTGTTTATTTCAGGTTATTTCAAATTCCTGTCCTGTCGGAATTGATTTCCCGCGGGTGACCGTGGCTAACCATGGCTAGCCATTGGCAACAGCTGGGCTAGCACCTAGCATCATTCCTGGGCAGTGAGCGAGAATAGAGCTGAAGCAACAAGAGCTTTGTCCTGTTACCGAAAAGCCCCTGTGATTATGAACAGTCATCAATTCTCAGAATCACGTTTTAGCTTGTCCAAATACGACCCCGAGGTGAACATTCCTCTCCAGACCACGTGGTCCCGACCCGGAGATAAATACACATAACACACATAAACACACACACACACACACACACGATCATTGGCCGTACCAACATACCAACTGAGAACCAAACTCCCTACCCCAACACCCCCTGCTATCTCAGGGTGCAGGTACACATAAGTGAGTTGACTCTTATCACACACTGTTTAGTACACACACACACACTCACTCACTCACTCACTCACACACACACACACACACACACACACACACACACACACACACACACACACACACACACACACACACACACACACACACACACACACACACACACACACACACACACACACACACACACACACACACACACACACTACTATTACAACACATAATGTACACATACACACACACACATACACACACCAACACACACACACACACACACACACACACAGTTAAGCTTGAGGGCAGGTTCTGGAGCCGGCGGGTCTTGGGGTTCAGAGTTGGGGGGGTGTGAGCCGGGACCTCTACACTCCCAGTGTTGTTGTCCTGATTCAGCCCATGTGTCTCTGGCTGGGCCACCTGCAGAAGCTCACTACCCCTGCAGGTTAAAACCATCAACTTCTCACTCTTAACCGTGATGTAAGGCTCAGCACCTACCGACCCCCAGACGCTTACAGCTGGGAAACACTAAATGACCCCCCCCCTCCCTGCTTTATGTTTCATGTCTAGCGTGCATCCGCCAAATATTGTAAATCATCAAAATCTAGCTGATGTCCGGAACATAGAAACCACATTGGTGCCTGGAAGCTGTTGTGTGTGTTATTACATTACAGCTTTTGAGTTGGTTTCCCTGGCGATAACGGCAATATGAAATCCATAAATTCCGTCAAAACGTTTACCAAACAGGGCTGCTTCTCAGGAGGCCATCAATCCAGAGCAGGGTCCGTACAGAAACGTGGGCCGTCGGTTAGACGGCAAGGTCGGATCAATTCAGACCAGGACGTCAGAAAGGAGACCTTGAGCGTGGTGCATTGGAAGGGACGATAATGGTTAAAAACGTCACTACTGAAAACTGAAAAGTATCAATAGATCAATAAATCAATAAGGGGTCGGGGGGGTCGGCGAGTACTACTCAGTGACAGGTGTAGCGTGCATAGCGGACGATAGCAGGTCTGACATCCCAGTCCTATCATGTAGGAGTACGTCTGAGGTGAGGTGAGGTGCTTGCCGTTAATCCAGCAGGCGGGAAGCCCAGTCATCAGTGTGCCGTCTCTACACTCTAATCCACTTACTGAGGTCAGAGATCGCGGTGAGTGGCACACCTCAGCCAATCCCGTTGACAGAAACACTTCAGCATGTCAGGGATCCCTCTCTCTCTCTCTCTCTCTCTCTCTCTCTCTCTCTCCCCCTCACATTCTCTATCGTCTCTCCCGCTTTATCGCACTCTATCGCTCTCCCCCTCACAGTTCATTTAAATTCAAAACAGCTTCATTGCCATGGAAAATAAACATTTACCATTGCTTCAACAGTTAGAAAAAAAACCCAGGAAAGTCAAACGCTGAAGAACGGCAATGGGGATTTACCCCTTTGGTTTAACCCATCTGGTGCTCTTACTTTCATGTTTGACAAACGCTTGCATCTACAGACACCGCTCTGCAATGACCCTTTTAATCCACCAGATTACATGTACATACTACATACTATACATGTAATCCTCCAATTAATTTGACCCCATCTTTTCATCGGGATTATGTTCCCTATTTTCACTTTCTTATATGTGTCAAAGGCTGCCGTGTTACTATAAATAATAGTTATTATTTTTCATAAATTCCAGAGTGATAAACTCGAGAGACAGGTGAAAGAGAGAGGAGAGGGGAGAGAGAGAGAGAGAGAGAGAGAGAGAGAGAGAGAGAGAGAGAGAGAGAGAGAGAGAGAGAGAGAGAGAGAGAGAGAGAGAGAGAGAGAGAGAGAGGAGAGAGAGAGAGAGAGAGAGAGAGAGAGAGAGAGAGGGAAGGGGGGAGAGAACGGAGATGAAGAGAGGGAAGGGGGGAGAGAACGGAGATGAAGAGGTGAGAGAGAGGGAGGGAAAAGAGAGAGAGAGAGAGAGAGAGAGAGAGAGAGAGAGCGAGAGCGAGAGAGAGAGAGAGAGGGAGGGAGAGAGAGAATCAAAGCTAAGGTTCAAACGCTATCACCCCCCCCCCCCCCACACACACAGCTACTTTTCCTCCTGCATGAGACTCAGGTGAACCAACACCTCCTTTGAAGTGGCTGCCTGTTAGCGGTTAGCGGTTAGCTAGCAGACAACCCTGTGATAACCCCCTTTCCCTCTGAACCAGAGCCTAGGGATTGGAAGCCTGGTAGAGTCACGTTCCGTATGTCAAAAAACTAATTTCACTCCATTATTATTACATTATTGCACTGCTGACCGTCCGATTCCTCTTCTGTGTTCCCTGTCGAGGTTCCTTCCCTCTGGCTTTGGGGAGTTTTCCCTGGTCCCTTAGGGACAGTTTAGCGACATTGTCACACAATGAAGCCCTTTGAGGCTGTTAACTGTGATGGGAGGGCTGTACATATAAAATCGGACATCGAAACATTATAGTCAATGCAAAACAAAACGGTCATTTGAGTGTTTATCTAAATGAAGACGGATGTCCTCTCTCACCACCGCCCATATGAGCACATCCACCAGCCTGCTGTTGTCGTTCTGCAGGAGTGCGCACGCACACACACTGCATGCCTGTGGAAATATTACCTAGCGAGGACCTGGCAAAGTGAGTTTTAAAAAATAAACAAAAGTCACGGCCACGGAGTGTGAGCCGTCCAGCGCTGGTCTCTGAAATGATGCAATACAGGAGAGGGGCGGGGGTGGGGGGGGATAAGGGCACAAATATGTTAACTGCGATGCAAAGCCCCAACTCTGCTGAGTTCCAGGGCGGTCCCTCACAGCACTGGGGCCCATCTGGAGACCTTGGTAGTCCTGAGATACCACCGGGGGAATGGGAGGATGAGGAGAGACGACGGGCCCCGGATGGAGAGAGTGTGTGAGTGTGTGAAAGCGAGTGTGTGTCAGATTCAGATTCAGATTACTTTATTAATCCCGAGGGAAATTAAGGTGCAACAGTTGACACAGGGGGAATAAATGCACACACAAATATACTAATACCTAAAGCTAAAAACTAAATAACAACTAACTAAACAAAACTAGTATAAGCAAAATATAACTAAATGAAATCTAAATGTATTGATAGATGAATTGCACAATTTACAGTATTATTACTGTAATACGTAGGTATATACAATACACAACAATACGTATAGTGCAAATTGGCAGTAATAAAATACTAATAAATAACTCTGATGAATACTGAAAAGTGACATGTGAAAAGTGAAAAGTGAAATTGAATTTACAGTGCAAAATTACAGTGAGAGGATTTACAGTGCGTTGACCAAAACATAATAATAACAGTGCGTTGGCCTCAGGTCACTCAGGTTCAGATTCAGATTCAGATTCAGATTACTTTATTAATCCCGAGGGAAATTAAGGTGCAACAGTTGACACAGGAGGAATAAATGCACACACAAAAATACTAATACCTAAGCTAAAAAACAAAAACAACAACTAACTAAATAAAACTAGTATAAACAAAAATATAGTTCAAATAATTCTAAATGAAATCTAAATGTATTGATAGATGAAGATGAATTGCACAATTTACAGTATTATTACAGTAATACGTAGGCATATACAATACACAACAATACGTATAGTGCAAATTGGCAGTAATAATATATTCATAAATAACTCAGATGAATACTGAAAAAGTGACATGTGAAAAGTGAAAAGTGAATTAGAATTTGAAATAGAATTTACAGTGCAAAGTTACAGTGAGATGATTTTCAGTGCGTTGACCAAAAAATAATAATAATAAGTACGTTGGCCTCAGGTCACTGAGTCTCCACTGTCCCTCTCACGACCCGAGGTAGATGAATTAAAGAGTCTGATGGCCACATGAAGAAAGGACTTCCTATGGCGTTCTGTGGTGCACCTGGGTGGAATGAGTCTGTTGCTAAAGGTGCTTCTATATGAGGTCAGCACCTGATGGAGAGGGTGAGAGTTGTTGTCAAGGATACTACGCAGCTTGCGCAGCATCCTTCTCTCAGACACCACCAACAAGGAGTCCAGCTGGACCCCCAGGACAGCGCCAGCCTTCCTGACAATCCTGCTGATCTTGTTGGCGTCTGCTGATCTCAACCTGCTTCCCCAGCACACGACACCGGAGAAGATGGCACTGGCTACCACCGACTGGTAGAACACATTCAGCATCTTGTTGCAAACGTTGAAGGACCGGAGCCTCCGCAGGAAGTAGAGACGGCTCTGGCCCTTCTTGTAAACAGCCTCAGAGTTCTTGGCCCAGACCAGTTTGTTGTCCAGATGAACTCCCAGATATTTATATTCCTGAACAACTTCAGCGGACACACCCTTGATGGAAATGGGTGTGGGTGTGGATTTCCTCCTGCGGAAGTCCACCACCATCTCCTTCGTCTTGTCAGTGTTGAGCTGCATGTGGTTCAGCTCACACCACTCAACGAAGGAGTCCACGACACACACACACACACACACACACACACAGGTGTGTGTGTGTGTGTGTGTGTGTGTCCTTAATAAAAGTATGTGTTGCTTTGTGTGTGTGTGTGTGTGTGTGTGTGTGTGTGTGTGTGTGTGTGTGTGTGTGTGTGTGTGTGTGTGTGTGTGTGTGTGTGTGTGTGGCAGGGAGAGGGGGGGGAGTGTACACAGGCCTGTTTATATGTGTGCACGTGTGTGTTGTTATTGTGGAATGAAATAGTTATGAGGTACTTCTAAATATGTGTGGACATGAGTGATGCGTCACATGACAGCAGAGAAAGCCCTGAGTCCAGGTGATGGATTGTTGTTGCCATGGTGACTGCTGCCCTGTACGGGAGCTTCTGACCACCTGACCCCAATACAACGTCTCACACACACACACACACACACACACACACACACACACACACGCGCACTCGTATTTAGATGTGATGTAGCCAGTACTATAGGCCATATAGGCCTTCTATATGGCCTATAGTATCGGCTACATCACATCTAAATACATTTTCAAATGTATTGTGGAGAAGATTATCACAGAGCTAAAACCTTTCACAGTTCATTTCATTCTGAGTCGAAAAGATGGTCTGCATTGGAACACAAAATTTAATATAAAAAATGTAATCTATACAGTAAAAGTAAGGCCAACCAAAATCCAAGATGAATAATCTAGACTTCTGTCATGACACCAGCACCTCACATCACACAACACTACAACACCCATAATACTTAAACTCAAAACATAAACTATAACAGACCTCCTTTCCTTTCTTTCCAATCTCTCTTCGTCACCTCCCTCACACCCCCACCTCCATCTCTCTGATGGAGGCTAGATCATGTCTTCACACACGCTCAACACCACCACCACTCTACACCTCTTCAAACCAACACATCTGCTTTCAATCACCCTAGATCCAACGGTACTGTCCTTTACTCCACGGCTCTGTTCAGCCAATCAGAACACAGCAATACCCACTTGGTTGTGATGGTGGTGATATGTGGATGAGGGTGATGATGAGGATGATGTTGATGATGAGAGTGATGATGATGATGATGGGTAAACACTCAACCCCTTGGCTGGTCCGTTCCAGGGGATGCTTTGTGTGGTGGTAAACTCAACATGTGTTCCAGCTCAATTAAATAACAAAGAAATGACAAGGAGACGAAATAACAACCAGTGTGTGTGTGTGTGTGTGTGTGTGTGTGTGTGTGTGTGTGTGTGTGTGTGTGTGTGTGTGTGTGTGTGTGTGTGTGTGTGTGTGTGTGTGTGTGTGTGGGTGGGTGTGTGTGTGGGTGGGTGTGTGCAGATGCGTGCGTGTGTATAGTTTTCAAGTCAAACAGTTGTAGCACAGGGCTACACCATTAAATAGAATGTACCCTAGCTCCAAGCATCCTATAAGTCAATGTTATCTTCATAATTAGATGCACCCTAACTCTGCCCTAACTAGCCGCTCTCTTGGAAAAGAAAGATGCATCCGTGAGATATTTAAAGCACGTTTGGCTCCTCTGCAGCTGCAGTGTGTGTGTGTGTGTGTGTGTGTGTGTGTGTGTGTGTGTGTGTGTGTGTGTGTGTGTGTGTGTGTGTGTGTGTGTGTGTGTGTGTGTGTGTGTGTGTGTGTGTGTGTGTGTGTGTGTGTGTGTGTGTGTGTGTGTGTGTGTGGTATACGACTACTATGGCGTTCATGTAAACAGCAGCAGTCTCCAGGCCATGTGTGTAAGGAAACAGAATTCAACGTAAACACGAGGTGGGAAGATGGAACATAGGACAGGCCACGTTGTGACACGGGATAAACAAACACACTTGCAACACATGGATCCACCCGACAAACACAATAGCTCAAATGTCACACACAGAATCCGCCATTAAGTCTGTTCCACTATGAGGAGGAACTGAAGAACTCACTGAACTGACAGTAGGACATTCTTAAAAACTAATGATTGGGTCGGAATTCTACTGAATCTAGAGAGGGAATCTTGTCCAGCTCAGGGACTGCTGTATGGAGTCCACCCGGCACACACACACACACACACACACACACACACACACACACACACACACACACACACACACACACACACACACACACACACACACACACACACACACACACACACACACACACACACACACACACACACACACACACACACACACACACACACACACACACACACACACACACACACAAATATTCCCAGGTTTGGACCCATCTGCCAAACTGATCTCTGCTGCTCATACTGTGTGTGTGTGTGTGTGTGTGTGTGTGTGTGTGTGTGTGTGTGTGTGTGTGTGTGTGTGTGTGTGTGTGTGTGTGTGTGTGTGTGTGTGTGTGTGTGTGTGTCTTTGTGTGTGTGTGTGTGTGTGTGTGTGTGTGTGTGTGTGTGTGTGTGTGTGTGCCTTTGTGTGTGTGTGTGTGTGTGTGTGTGTGTGTGTGTGTGTGTGTGTGTGTGTGTGTGTGTGTGTGTGTGTGTGTGTGTGTGTGTGTGTGTGTGTGTGTGTGTGTGTGTGTGTGTGTGTGTGTGTGTGTGTGTGTGTGTTTAGAGCAGCAGTGAACACAGCAGGAATGGAAGCCCAGAATATGACCACACCCAAACCCAGATGAACCGATAAAAGACCTCTCTCTCACACAGGCAGACACACACACACACATACACACACACACACATACACACACACGCAGTGAAATTGGATGAAGGTCACATGGTTAATAAAGATGAATCCCTGGGTAAAACGGGGGGAGACAAAATCAATTAATAACAGAATAATCAGAAAAAATAAGAAAGAAGGCCGGTAGCTGTTACTCTTCATTATGACGGCCGATCCTTCTGTCATTTTGTGGCCCCATGGTGGGGGGTGATGAGGTGAGGAGAGCTGTCTGCATGCTAATCAGCTCGTCAACGGACAAACAAAGCATCCGTTCACAGGAACCAAAAAAACAGCACGCACAACCCCATACACACACACACACACACACTAGCATTAGCCATCGCTATTACCGCCCCTGTAAAGTCTCTCTCTCTCTCTCTCTCCCCCTCCCTCCCTCCCTCCCTCCCCCTCTCTCTCTCTCTCTCTCTCTCTCTCTCCGGCCCACGTCGCACCCCTCGACCAACCACCTGCTCCGACGCTGCTAAGCAGACGGCCAATCAACACCTTGCATGCTGCCGGGCAGCTCAGAAGGCTGTGTGAGGACATGGGCACAAGATGGCTGTCCTGTGGTGTCAGGACCTCTCTGTGCAAGGTTAAGGAGGAGGGGAACGGCAAGGGGATTCCTGTCTATGTCTGCTGCTCAAATTTCAGTTTTATAGAGATGTAGTGATATAGTTACAGCCTGAATGAAATGGGAAGGGCAATGAAATACAGCATTGGATACAACAGCACTTATTTTATTACCTTTATGACAATAAAACGTTAATGAATATATATGTGAATCATTTATAATGGGATTTACTTTATAGGAGCAGGTCGATTGCTCTCAGGCCCCTACAGGTAG
>CM051020.1:22229115-22231615 GCA_027704905.1 Muraenolepis orangiensis | reverse complement strand
GGAGCAAAGTGATGTCCCGGGACAGCAGGGGCAGATCCACATCCACACACACACACACACACACAGTAACTATAATTATGGCATAATAACACCAGCTCAACCGGACCCGGCCCACCCTCCCTATCCTCCGTCCGACGACTCGGAGCTCAGTCCGGTAGGTGTTCCAGAGCTCAGTCCGGTAGGTGTTCCAGAGCCGATCCAGTCGAGGTGAGGTCGTATTCGGGGCCGTTAACATTTATATATCCGTGAGCGGTGTGCCGCTGGCCGCCATATAAAAAGCCTGCAGGAGGAGAGAAGCTCCGCATCCCCTACCACAGTTAACCGGCTGCAGCTCTGGATGACTAGATGCTATTCAGCTGATCATCCTTTTTCTTTGTGGAGGGAATGATGTGAACACTCTCTCTCTCTCTCCCTCTCTCCCTCTCTCCCTCTCTTTCTCTCTCCTTCTCGCTCTCTCTCTTTCTCACTCCCTATCTCTCTCTCTCTCTTTCTTTCTTTCTCTCCCTCTCTCTATCTCTCTCACTCTCCCTCACTCTCCATCTCCCTCTCTCTCTCTCTTTCTCTCACTACCACTCTCTACCTACGTTCGCTGGCTCATTGCATGAAATGTGCTCCGTCTTGCAGCAGCAGGAGAGAGAGAGTCAGGGGAGGGAGAGAGAGAGAGAGACAAGCGGCACTGCGGAGCCCTTCTCTCCCCCCCGCCCCCCCCTCGCCTAAGAGGTGGTGCCCCCCCTGGATGATGATGCCTGGTTTGTGAGACCCAGAGGTGGGAGCAGCTGCTCCACGGTGCTGATCATCTTGGCATGATGACCTGGGCGGGTTGCCATGCCAGGATGACTTATTTAACCAT
This sequence comes from Muraenolepis orangiensis, assembly GCA_027704905.1. Classification (NCBI taxonomy): domain Eukaryota; kingdom Metazoa; phylum Chordata; class Actinopteri; order Gadiformes; family Muraenolepididae; genus Muraenolepis; species Muraenolepis orangiensis. The sequence continues at coordinate 22,230,765 of CM051020.1, read as the reverse complement.
CCAAGACTTTTCCTTCTGCACAATATCTCTCTCACATACACACACACACACACTCTCTATCTATCTCCCCCCACACCCCCCCCCCACCTTCCCATCACAGCACTGCGGAAAGATAGAAGATAGAAGATAAAAGCTAGAAGTTACCTCTAGTGGCTGAGGGAGAGAGAGAGAGAGAGAGAGAGAGAGAGAGAGAGAGAGAGAGAGAGAGAGAGAGAGAGAGAGAGAGAGAGAGAGAGAGGGATGCAAACACAACATTGGATGCAGGCAAACAGCCGCCACTAGCAGCTAGCAGTCAGGCTGAAGTGAGCGACGCCAACACTGTGGTACGTATCCTCAGTACGTCACTGTTCTGTTCTCTCTCTCTCTCTCTCTCTCCATCTCTCTCTCTCTGTCTCCCTCTCTCTCTCTCTCTCTCCATCTCTCTCTCTGTCTCCCTCTCTCTCTCGCCATGTCTCCAAGTCTCTCTGTCATTATGTCACTCAGCTGTCATTCTAAAAGATAAATTGATATATCTCAATTTCTTATCCGATTCAACTCTCTCCCTTCTTATTATAGCTTAGTCTTGGGAGGTCTCTCTCTCTCTCTCTCTCTCTCTCTCTCTCTCTCTCTCTCTCTCTCTCTCTCTCTCTCTCTCTCTCTCTCTCTCGCTCTCTCTCTCTCTCTCTCTCTCTCTGCCTCTCTTCCTCCATACTGTCCTCCCTTCCCTTAGCTCTTTCCCTCTATCTCCATCTCTCTCTTGTCTTCCTCTACTTTTGAATTAGTGTAGTGAATGTACTTCATACCGTCTATACCGTCTGTGACTTCTGCTACAGGGCGAGGGTCCTTGCATCAGACATCCTGAGAGGAGTATGGGGGAGTCAGGGAGCCTCGTCTGAGGAAGGCAGGCGGTCCATGACCGGGTCAGAGGGTTAGAGACACTGAGGGGTGAGTGTAGCCCCGGGTGGGCCACGTCCAGAGTGACCAGACAACCCCTGCATTGAACCCCTCCACCCCCCCCTCCCCCTCCCACTGCCATAACTCAACCCTCACTCTCTACACCAGCTGGAACGCCCGAGTATCCCCACTCATATGAAGCTGCTCACACACCACTTGCTGCTGTCACACAAACACACACACACACACACACACACACATATATATAAATAGACACATTGTGTAAAGCTTTGTCAGCCTTGAAAGAGGTGTGATGTTTATTTTGAACCAATGAAGAGCAGCAACAGCAACAACAACATGCATACAAGCAAATACTCTCTCTCTGTCTCTATCTTTCTCTCTCTCTATCTATATCTCTCTTTCTCACCATCTCTGTTTATCACTTTGTCTCTCTTTCTCGCTCTCAGTTTATTATATTCCCCCCCCTCTCTCTCTCTCTCTCTCTCTCTCTCTCTCTCTCTCTCTCTCTCTCTCTCTCTCTCTCTCTCTCTCTCTCTCTCTCTCTCTCTCTCTCTCTCTCTCTCTCTCTCTCTCTCTCTCCCTAACTGCTCCTGACGTGCTGGCTGTCTCCTTGATGGCTGACTCCGTCGGTGGTTGAATGTGTGTATGAATGGTGAATGTGAGACTTGATGTAAAGCGCTTTGAGTAACCATTGGTTAGAAAAGCGGTATATAAATGTCCATTTACCAGAGAGGGAGAGGGAGAGAGAGAGAGGTG
>CM051020.1:22204115-22219115 GCA_027704905.1 Muraenolepis orangiensis | reverse complement strand
CTGGAACAGTGACAGTCACAACTGGTTCTGAGCTAGTTAGAAGAAGAACCTGTTGGAACCAGAAACACTTTGGAGCCGCATCAGTGACAGTTACTCACCAGCTCTGAACCAGTTAGAACCGGAAAAACACCAGTTGGGAGGAAACGAAGAAACATTTAGTTAATCCGTCGATCTGGTGATCTGAAATCAACCCCCCCACCCCTCCTCAAAGCCCAACCAGCTTCTCTGGTGTGTCAAGGGAGCGAGAGCATGTGTGTCCATTCACGTGCGCACAATGGCCACTCTGTCCGCCCTTGCTTTTTCTATTCCTTTATGTACCGGCGCTCTGTACCTGTGCCCTCCTCCTCCTGCGACCCGGGTCCGCCACGGTTCCCCCCCGGTAGCCCGGGACAAAGCCCACCGACCGGCCAAACCCGGGGACCCCGTGAAAGGCTCTTACTTAGTCTTTTCACTGCTTTTGAGTTTATTTTCCCTTCTCTTGTTCCTTCTCTTGTGCTTTCACTCGCCTCGAGTCCCCGCGTGGAGACGGAGAGCCAGGGCACATGGTGTTGAGCGTGGCTGGGTTCCCAGGGCAAAGGTCTTTGTCCTGGGATGGGCTGTGGGTGTAAGGTGTGTGGAGGTGTGTGGAGGATAGGTGTGTGGAGAAATGGCTGAGCCTAAAGTGCTACATTTCTCTGTTGGGAGGCAGGTACACACAGAGTCCCACAATGCTATGGAAACATGTCGTCGTAAGGGTCAGGTTTTGGTCTCTTTCGGTCGTCCTGTTGCTTTCTCCTCCAGACCTGGCCGGTACCGAACTTGCACCCGCAAGTATACAACATTTCAGTGTTTTCACATGATAGTTTCAGAGGTACATTTATTATTGATATTGTGCTTTGAGCATTTTTTTTATGAGGCAAATTCCAGTGATGACATTTTCAATCCATCATTTCACACAAGGTTAGTGAGACAGTACTTTTGGTGTGACGAGAAGGTGTTTGACCCCCGGTAGAGCTCACACAATATAACCCTATACCCTATAAGTCCCAACCTCTTAACCTTGACAGTTACAGTCAAGTTTCATCAGGCGTTTTCTTCTCTCGCCCTCCTTTCTCCCTCTCTCTCCCTCTCCTCTCTCTCTCTCTCTCTCTCTCTCTCTCTCTCTCTCTCTCTCTCTCTCTCTCTCTCTCTCTCCTCTCCCTCTCCTCTCTCTCTCTCTCTCTCTCTCTCTCTCTCTCTCTCTCTCTCTCTCTCTCTCTCTCTCTCCTCTCTCTCTCTCCTCTCTCTCTCTCTCTCTCTCTCTCGCCCTCCTTTCTCCCTCTCCCTCTCTCTGTCCCTCTCCCCCCTCTCTCTCTCACTTCCCCTCTCTTAATAAAAATGAGACAGTAATTCATGGGGCTCCAGTGTTATTGGACAGGAAGATAAATGACCATATAAGGTACATCCTGTTTATTTGGTGTTTAATGACATGTCTAGCGGACACACCCGGCGTCCTGGCAGCTCTCAGGTGGTCTGGACATGGGGGGTCAAAGGTCGTCAAGGTGAAGTTATGAACACGGAAAATCCCCGGGAATTCACACCAGTAGCTCTGATGGGTTCACCCCCTTTTGTGGGCGTGTGTTTGTGTTTGTGTGTGTGTGTGTGTGTGTGTGTGTGTGTGTGTGTGTGTGTGTGTGTGTGTGTGTGTGTGTGTGTGTGTTTGCGAGCCAAGCCAGACATGTGTATCTGTATGTGCGTTGTGTGGTGTGTGGTGTGTGTGTGTGTGTGTGTAGTGTGTGTGTGTGTGTGTGTGTAGAGTGTGTGTGTGTAGTGTGTGTGGTGTGTGTGTGTTTGTGTATGCTTGTTAGTGTGTGACCATGTCTGTGTGTGAGCATGAGCATGTATATGCGCATCTGTGTGTCTATTTGGGTGTGTAGGGGTTACAATGTGTATCTGTATCTGTGTGTGTGTGTCTGACCATGTATCTGATTGTGTGTGTATGTGTGTGTGTGTGTGTGTGTGTGTGTGTGTGTGTGTATGAGTGTGTGTGTATGTGTGTGTGTCTGAGCATGTGCATGTGTGTGTGTGTTTAGGTTTTTGAGGCGATTAGAAGTCGAGGGTGCATAGCGGGGAAGCCCTCCCTGAGAACCTGAGTGAAGCCATGCATAGTAGAGCCAGCGACACGCACAATTGATTCCTCTTCGGTAGCCTGGGGCACACACACACACACATGCTCAAATACACACACACACACACACCACACACACACACACACACACACACAACACACACACACACACACATGCTCAAATACACACACACACACACACACACACACACACACACACACACACACATGTATGATCATTTGTGTGTGTGTGGGAGTGTGTGTATGTTGGAAAGTTGTATTTTGTGAATTGCTGTCATTCTACTCACATAATTCTATAATTCTTTACATATTTAACTTATTATAATAAGTTTAGATTGTGGAGGACGCCTCGGTCCAATATCAAAGACACATGCTTCGACCAGCTGCTGCAAATCAGGTTTTCTCCTGCAATGAATGGTAAAGCACTGTGTAGAACCTTCTAGAACCTGCTGTACATGATGCATTAGCGCCTGTCCTTTTTTGCCCTTTGAAATCGATTCTTCTTTCACGACACCTTCGGAAATTCAGAAGAACAAAAGCGCAGAGCGTGAACAGGAAAGAACAACGTATTTGACATTCATCAAGCCCCACTGCCTCTGGGGCACGTAGGTTACTACGTGATTGGCCGGGGCCTCAAAATCTATGAGTAAACAAAGAGTCAGAAAACAGATCTGATGTTTGTTATTGAACAACAAACAGATGAAGAGAGAGACAGCCGGGCTACGCCGTGAGACGCAATTTGATGGTCGTTCAGAGTTTAGGAACACGTCGTCCGGGCTTCCTGGAACACAGACAGACAGACAGACAGACAGACAGACAGACAGACGACAGAGAGACAGTCAGACCGACAGGGAGGCAGAAGTGGACATACCTACAGACAGGAGGATAGACAGACAGTAATTGAGCCAGACAGGCAGGAAGGATAGGCAGGCAGGAGGATAGACAGACAGATGGGCTGAGCGAGGGTCGTAGGTCCCGTCTCCAGAGTCCAATCTCCCTGGCTTCCGTGACGAGTGTCTGGGTGTCATCGCAATAACAAGAAGCTGCGGTGCCAGGACACCGGTCCATCTGTCTGTCACCAGCATGTCTGCATGCGTGTGTAGGTGTAGTGTGTGTAGGTGTAGTGTGTGTAGGTGTAGTGTGTGTGTAGGTGTAGTGTGTGTAGGTGTAGTGTGTGTAGGTGTAGTGTGTGTGTAGGTGTAGTGTGTGTAGGTGTAGTGTGTGTAGGTGTAGTGTGTGTAGGTGTAGTGTGTGTAGGTGTAGTGTGTGTGTAGGTGTAGTGTGTGTGTAAGTGTAGTGTGTGTAGGTGTAGTGTGTGTAGGTGTAGTGTGTGTAGGTGTAGTGTGTGTAGGTGTAGTGTGTGTAGGTGTAGTGTGTGTAGGTGTAGTGTGTGTGTAGGTGTAGTGTGTGTAGGTGTAGTGTGTGTAGGTGTAGTGTGTGTAGGTGTAGTGTGTGTAGGTGTAGTGTGTGTAGTGTGTGTGTAGGTGTAGTGTGTGTAGGTGTAGTGTGTGTAGGTGTAGTGTGTGTAGGTGTAGTGTGTGTGTAGGTGTAGTGTGTGTAGGTGTAGTGTGTGTAGGTGTAGTGTGTGTGTAGGTGTAGTGTGTGTAGGTGTAGTGTGTGTAGGTGTAGTGTGTGTGTAGGTGTAGTGTGTGTAGGTGTAGTGTGTGTAGGTGTAGTGTGTGTAGTGTGTGTGTAGGTGTCACGTGTCTCAGTCATGTCTAACTACAGAGCAGATGTACAACATCACTGTGTTTGGATTGCAAAATAACTCACACAACAGCCTTTCGTGAAAAAGTTTAAAGTTTTAAAAGTTTTTATTACGTTGTGTGTACATTGCTGGAAAACTGTTTAGGTTACGAAAGTAAACTGTAAGCACATTACAATCCCATTCTATACACATTTTCTTAAATTAAGACTGCAGTTCTGCATTCACAGACAAACACTTTTATACATCTCACACGCCAACACGCAGGGAACAAAGCCGCAATTAGAGACAGTCGAGAGGAAGCGGGAAAACAACGGTGAAACCAACTGAAGACACCAGGTCCTTCCCCGAGATCTGGGAAAAGGATTTGGGAGGACGTTAGGTTCAGCAGACTGAGGTCCTCCAACGTTTTCCGGATGGTCCTGCTCAGATCTTGTACTTCATCTTCCCGACCTCACTGATCACACAAATATGCTGAAAGGAGGGAGAAAGGGAGGGAGGGCGGGAGGGAGGGAGGGAGAGAGGGAGAGAGAGGGAGGGAGGAAGGAAGGAAGGGAGGGAGAGCAAAAGGGAAAGGGAGAAAAAGAGAGGATGAGGAGGGAGAGCGGAGAGGGATGGGAAGGGGGACAGAAAGATAGAGATGGGGGGGAGAGAGAGAGAGAGAGAGAGAGAGAGAGAGAGAGAGAGAGAGAGAGAGAGAGAGAGAGAGAGAGAGAGAGAGAGAGAGAGAGAGAGAGAGAGAGAGAGAGAGAGAGAGAGAGAGAGAGAGAGAGAGAGAGAGAGAAAGAAACAGAGACAGAGAAACAAAGAGAGAGACATATAAACAGAGAGAGAAAAGAGTTAATGTTAACATCCGTGTAATGTTAATGTAATGTAACCCTTTCCAATGTTCGCTAGGAGATTGGTTTTAGCTAAATAAATAAGAGTTAAGGCTTCCAGCCAGCACAATTAAACACAGGACAACAACTTAGGAAAATAGGAAATTTTTGTATTCAAATAAAAAAACATAAATATGTACAATTGAAAACAATGGACCAAACGTCAAAATTATATATAGTGTCTTGGGCCCAAGGGAAGAACAAAAACCACGATCTCGAAAGATAGTCCAGCATCCTTAAGCTGTCCCTACCGCCCTGTGGTACGGCCCAACATCCACTAAACAGGATCCAGAGAACAGGGCAATTCCACTGTAGCGATGGCGCCCCGGATGGCAGATGAGCTCAGCTCCAGGATGGCAAGCAGAATTGTCCCTCGCAAAAAAAACTGCCAGGTCAATCCCTAATATTGAAGGAACCGGCATCCGCGTTTCTCCGACAATAATTTGATTATCAGCTGTTCTTCTAGAGAGCTGTGCTTGCCTTGTTCTACAATCTATAAATGTAAATGTATCTAAAACTTAAATTTGAACTTGCTCGTTCGCTGCACGATGCCCAGTGTCTGTCCAGCTTTTGCAAATTAGCGGTAATATACCTAATAATTCTTAGTCTGTTCACACAGAACAGTCTTGCTCTCATCACGTACACCCGACACAATCCTTTTGGAATTGGATTACATCATTCTGGCAACTTAATCGGCGATCTTCAACTCCACGCTGAAACTCCGGTGAATCTCACCCCAGCACGGCCGGCTGACCGGACCCATCGCCCGCAGAGAAAACCTAAACACAGGAGAGGAAGCCGCGGAGGGCTACGCTAAGAGCTAACCCACATCGCCCATCGCTACCCAGCGTTTTCCTCGCCAACGTACGATGTTATCCCTCCCTGACAAACTCAATATTTTTTTTGCCCGCTACGACCGAAACAACTGCCCACCAGGGCTACTCTCCCCATTGACCACCAACCCCTCCCCCTCTCCCCCACAGACGTGCGTGCGGCACTGAGCAGAACAAATGCGCATAAGGCAGCTGGTCCTGATGGCATCCCCGGTGGCGTGCTCAGGAACTGCGCTGAGCAGCTGACCGAGGTCCTTACTGACATTTTCAAGTTGTCACTAGCTCAGGCAGTTGTCCCCGTGTGCTTTAAAACCACCTCCATTGTGCCAGTGCCAAAACACTCCTCTGCAGCGAGCCTCAACGACTTCCGCCCTGTTGCACTCACCCCATCATCATGAAGTGCTTTGAGAGGCTGGTCCTGGCTCACCTCAAATCTGGCCTGTCAACCTCACTAGATAAATACCAATTTGCCTACCGTGAGAACAGGAGCACGGAGGACGCCATTTCCTCAACTCTTTACTCCGCTCTCTCCCACCTGGATGAGAGCAACAACCAACGTGAGAATGCTGTTCATAGACTTCAGCTCAGCATTTAACACCATCATCCCCTCCAAACTCATCTTCAAACTTGGTGACCTCATGAAAACCAAGAACCTTGACATCAACCCTCAGTTTGTAACTGGTTACTAGACTTCCTAACCAACAGACCCCAGTCAGTCAGGTTAGACCATCTCACCTCCTCCACCTCCACCCTCACCCTAAACACCGGCGTTCCACAAGGCTGTGTGCTGAGCCCTCTCCTCTACTCCCTCTTCACCCACGACTGCACTCCTGTACACGGTACAAACACCATCATCAAGTTTCTGACGACACAACGGTGGTGGGCCTCATCAAAAACAACGATGAGGCAGCATACAGGGAGGAGGTCCAGCACCTGGTGGCATGGTGCGCTGACAACAACCTGGCTCTCAACACCAAGAAGACCAAGGAGCTCATCGTCGACTTCAGGAAGACCAGAGCTGGCGCACACGCCCCCATCCTCATCAACGGAGCGGAGGTTGAGCGTGTCTCCAGCTTCAAATTCCTGGGGTTCCACATCTCCGAGGACCTCTCCTGGTCCCTCAACACGGCCTCACTGGTAAAGAAGGCTCACCAGCGTCTCTTCTTCCCGAGGAGACTGAGGAAAGCCCACCTGTCACCTCAGATTCTGGTGAACTTTTACCGGTGTGCCATCGAAAGCATCCTCACCAACTGCATCACAGTGTGGTACGGCAACTGCACTGTACACCGGCAAGCGCTGCAGAGGGTGGTGAAAACCGCCCAACGCATCGTTGGACTACCCCTCCCTGCAATAAACACCACCCACCACAAACGGTGTCTGAGGAAGGCACAAAACATAGTGGATGACCCCTCTCACCCCAACCATGGACTGTTTGCCCTCCTCCCCTCCGAGAGGCGCTATAGAAACACTTGTTCCAAGCCCAGCAGGCTTAGGAACAGCTTCTTCCCCTCAGCTGTCATCTCCCTGAACTCTGCACCACGAAGACAGCCCCCCCCCCCCCCCCCCTGCTGCCCCCCCCCTGCTGCCCCCCCCCCTGCTGCACCCCCCCCCTGCTGCTGCCCCCCCCCCCTGCTAACGCCCCCCTGCTAACGCCCCCCCCCCCCCTGCCCCCCCCCCTCTGCTCAACACCTATAATAATCACCACCTGTCTCTGCCTGTCTCTGACTAACTGTACAAAAAGAAAAAAGAAAAAAACTAACTGTAAAAACAAACTGTATCATAACACCCTCCCTCTCTATAGTTTACATATTTATTACTAAGATACCTGTTTACTGTACCTGACATATAGATTTACATATGTTGATAGAACTGCTCCTACTCCTTTATATACATATACATTTATATATGCCATACATTTATATATGCTCACTTGTATATACATTTACATCTATATATTAGTATCCTGCTTTCACTAATAGCATACCCCTGATCACTACCTGTTAAATGATCACTTACCTGTATATATATATACCTATTACTATTATTATTATTATTATTATTATGCTCATATCACATTTATACCTAGAAAGTATTTTAACCTGTAAATTTAAACTGTAAATGATATTATATTACCATGCACTTTACTGCAACATTTGCACTCTGGTTAGATGCTAAATTATTTTCGCTGTACTGTACTTGTGCTGCAATGACAATACATTGGAATCTAATCTAATCTAAACAACGGTTATATACCAAATCAGTGAGGCGTTCACGGAACCTCCGTAAAATCTGAAACTACGTAAGTGAGGCGTTCAGGGAACCTCCGTAAAGTCAGATAACCTGGGTTACATGAACATCCGTGTGATTATAAAACATTGAGGTAAGGATATGTGTGTGCGCGCGCACACACACACACACACACACACACACACACACACACACACACACACACACACACACACACACACACACACTATACAATATATATATATATATATATATAATATGTAGATTACATATTATAGATAGGTAGATATTGTTCTAGATATTGTTTGTCAACTTATTGTACTTTTTCCCTTAGACTTTTGCCTGAATTATTGTACTTCTACCTGAGCCCTGGTTCAGTTCTTGGAGACTTGTTAGAAATTAAATGCACTTTTGACTTCTGGTGACGAGTTGTTCTCTTACCTTCCTTTGTTGAAACACACTATTGTAAGTCTCTTTGGATAAAAGCGTCTGCTAAATAACTGTAATGTAATGTAATGTAATGTAATGTGAGTGTGTGTGTGTGTGTGTGTGTGTGTGTGTGTGTGTGTTTGTGTGTGCGCGCGTGTGTGTGTGCATGCCTGCATGAGTGTGTGTTGTGTGTGTGTGTGTGTGTGGGGGGGGGGGGGGGATGATGAGTACCTCTTGCTGAATATTTGATAAATGATGTTTCACATTTTTTCTTATTGTTTGTATGATTTGTCTTGTCTTCTTCCCTCTGGCCGCAGCTCTTTATCAGGTGAAAACTGTACAATATTTTAATATTTTATCATTTACCAGACCGTTTGGAAGCTAATTTAAGATACAATCTTTTTTTTAAGATATGAGCCAGCTGCATCATTTCATTTAATGTAACCTGGCAGCACATTCAAGTTCATAATTCAACTTTAGGATGAAGATATGAGGTGAAAGAGTTTGTAAAAAGTACATTCCATCCATCAACCTTATTCCAGGAACTGAAGACACACACACACACACACACACACACACACACACACACACACACACACACACACACACACACACACACACACACACACACACACACACACACACACACACAGCCACACACAGCCACACACACATTATTGTGATGTGTCTTTGAGGTTCTAAAAATAAACTTAACTTCTTGCCCAGATATATTGCTCATGGGCACATTAACACAGTGGGAGATCTGTGGGAGAACATAGAGCAACGACTACGTTAGCTTAGCATCTGCACTCAGTCAACTCGGTAGCATAGCGTGCTCTCGCTACAGTGTGTGGGAAAGTGCATGTTGGCCCCACACACACACACACACACACACACAGTTTGTGGAAAGGAACACACCAATTTAAAAAACGGAAAGTTAACATACACACACACACCTGCTAGGTGTGCTTGGGTTTCGGCAAGAGAAAGGTGGGTGTTTGATGTATGGTATTTGCTCGACCCCCCACCAACCAACTCATTCATAGCTCTCTATCTCTCTCTCTCTCTCTCTCTCTCTCTCTCTCTCTCTCTCTCTCTCTCTCTCTCTCTCTCTCTCTCTCTCTCTCGCTCTCTCGCTCTCTCTCTCTGATCTTCTCAAAGGTCAAAGGTCGGTTCAGCATCTTCAGAAGGAGGAACCTGTACTCACGTTTAGGTCACGGAAGTACTCGTTGTAGTCTAGGGCGTAACCCACGACGAAGCGGTTGGGAATCTCAAAGCCCACGTCTAGCGGGGAACAGAAGAGAAGAGTTGGGTGAGAGGTGAACTGTGAGCATCATGGTTACAAGAAGGGGACCTCCTCTTTTTCCCTGACAGGTCCTCTTTTTGGGACCCATACAATTTCTAAAACCCCAAAAATGTCCGGGATTCGGCCTTTGCTTCCTACAGTTTCATTACTCTAAATAGCTTTGAGGTTTCTCCTTATGTCCCGCCTTCTCGCATGCGACCATTGGTCGATCATGTAGGCTACAGCTTGCCTGCAAGCCCTGCACGCAAACATTTCTCAAACTGCATCTCAATCCTTCTGCATCGCACCCCTGAGGGTATATAGTAATATACTAACATACTAATAGTTTTTTGCAGAAATCAGTTGCAGGTTAAAGGTTCTCGTTAGTATTGGTTACTTTAAAATATGCTATGAAGTCAATTTCCTGACCAATTATGATCTGATATTATTATTATTATTATTATTATTATTATTAATCTTATTATTATTATTTAAGGAGAAATAGGCTATAATGTTTAATATGGTACACAGATTGTGATACATCAGATTGTTTATATTGATCTATTGATTTATTAGAGTTTGTACACTAAACGCTAAACTAAAAATCTTATATTTACTAAACCTCACACAGGATGTACTAGCTTGGATATCCCGAAGCGCTTGTTACATTACACAACAACAACAGCAACATACTGGTTGCTATGACACTGGATGTGATGACATAACCATAATAGAGCCCCCCCCTTCAGGTCCTATTACCCCCCAGGGGACTAGCTCTAAATGAGCTAATCTGAATGAATGACTGACAGGTGGAACAACGACAGCTTACAGTCTGGAAGATTCTCTGCCATGTTGGGCACTCTCTTCACCAGCAGGCTGAAAAGCAGAGAGAGGACGGCATTACCCACCAGTGGCAACTTGCTTGTGTGACTACATGTCCCAGAATGCAGCAAATTCCTTTCCATTCCATTCCTCCATCCCTTGTGTCTAAAATAAAAGTTGTTAAAAGGTGTTGTATTGGTTTGTTAATGTATTAACGTTTTCTTTAAAAAAAACACATTCAAAATTAATACATTGTTACATTAAATATGCAGTTATTCAAAAATAATTCTAAATTGTACTGTTGTGCATTTCAGAACAGAAGGTGTCAAAGCAGAGTTAGTTTCTGACTAGTCAAACTTGACGAGGAACACAATACTAGGGAACAAGTTATCTGCTCTCTGGGGTCTGGGTTCTGGTGGGGGGTGGGGTGTGCACAGGGCGTTCACACCGACAACAACAGGTCTGTGGAGGACTGATATCTCCTTCTGGTGTCCGTCAGACACCAGGCCACTTCCCCTGAAGGAGGGGGAAGAGGGGGAGGAGGACAGAGGAGAGAGGAGGAGGGGGAGGAGGGCAGAGAGACAGAGAGAGAGAGAATGGGTGAGAGAAGAGAGAGAGAGAGAGAGAGAGAGAGAGAGAGAGAGAGAGAGAGAGAGAGAGAGAGAGAGAGAGAGAGAGAGAGAGAGAGAGAGAGAGAGAGAGAGAGAGAGAGAGAGAGGGGGGGGGGGGAAGAGGAGACGGGGGGACAGCAGAGAGAGAAAGAGGAGGAGGACAGATAAGACTCACCCAGCGACCTTCACCATCTTGGGCTGAAAGGTCTCCACATGCTTCAGAAGAGCTTTGATGGTCTTTCCTGTGTCGACCATCGCCTGGGGGGGTTGGAGGTAGGGGTAGAAATAGTAAATATGGAGGGATGTATACTCAGCTGTGAGTGGGGTGATTATAGAGGAACAGATGAACATCAAGACAGAGTGAAGTATCTAGCTTCCTCTGAGTGAGGTGAACTATGTCTTTAATGCTTTCTGGTGCCTTGAGCCATTTCTGTTAGTTTTCTATTATTTTGACGGGAGAGACAGAGACAAAGACAGGCAGCCAGCCAGCCAGCCAAACAAACAGACAGACAGACAGACTGAATTACTCACCTCGACGATCAGTACGTTCTGGATCACATGTAATAAAACAAAGCAGGAGTCATTTAATCTTTTGGCTCCCAACATTATGGGAGACAACATTACGGCATGTACAGTTTACACACACACACACACACACACACACACACACACACACACACACACACACACACACACACACACACACACACACACACACACACACACACCATCCCTCTGCCCCCTATTCAAATCAGACACCCGTTTTCCAGAAATATATATCCCAGTACATGTGGAAGAAAACACGTAACCATGGCAACAATCTGGACGGAAACCGACACTCACGCACACACCAAACACACAGACGCCCCATTCAACACACCCCATAATAGCAGCCAGTGTTTGCAGCGGAGCGTCCCTGGCTCCTGGGTTGAACTGCTCCCCCCCGCCCCTCTTGTGACTCCGCTGGTTCACTACCCACCACACACTACTGGGTCGCTTCAGACGCTGTGCTCCTCCCGGTGGGGGACTGAACAGCAGTGATATCCACATGGGTGGATGAATGATGATAGGGGGCAGGATAGCGTCGTAGTAGGAGCAGATAGGTAGGTGGGTGTGTGTTTTCGTGTTTCTGAATTCCCCATAAGTCACTTTTGCTCAAGGACGCCTACAGGTAAGTTGCAGATATTAGGGATGGAACCCAGGATCAGCTCGAAGTCAAAGACCCTAGCCACCACTACACTATCCTCCCCCCCCCCCTATGTGATTTAGGGGTTATCTATGGAAGGTAGAGGGAGTTGCAGACAGGTTGCCGGCACTTGGCCAAGGTTCTGAATGCTACACCTGCTCAACTGTTACGCAACAGTGGGAATTAAACGGGGGAAGAGGGGGAGAGGAGGGGAGGATGGGTTGGAGAACTAGGAGGAACTTCGAAGGGTGACTAACTAAAATGATTTGACAATTGATTAGAATGTAATTGAATGTAACGTGCTTGGCAGGACACCTGAAGCACAGGACACCTGAAGCACAGGACACCTGAAGCACAGGACACCTGAAGCACAGGACACCTGAAGCACAGGACACCTGAAGCACAGGACACCTGAAGCACAGGACACCTGAAGCACAGGACACCTGAAGCACAGGACACCTGAAGCACAGGACACCCAGCGTATTCACCAGCACAGAGACAGTGAGCGGTCTCAGCATCATTGATGCCTGCCGGAGATGGAAACAACAGAACAATGCGTGTTGAGGCATGAGTAACCCGTACAGAGGAGCATCGTCCAGATGTTCCAAAACCACAGCGGAGAGATGGATGGTGACCCCGTGGGACCTCCCCTCTGCGCCGTGTTGTAAGACAAAATAGATTTCAGGTTGTGTAAAGTTTCCGTATTTTTTTAACCTGGTTTTTTTTCCTCACTGGAGATTGGACATTCCAGAGGAGTCTGGATCTGGAACGCTGCAGCATCATGCCGGATGATCCTCGGCTGACGGCGTTAGAACGTACAGTACGTCTGGACGGGATCGAAACACCTTACTCTCTTCCTCTGGGTGTTCCACCCCTGGGTGGACAACACTTCTTCTACCATTACGTTTCAAGACGCTACAGGAAGCTGCTGTGGATACAGCAGGAAGCAGCTCTGCCCACGAAGATCATGTTGACCTTTCAGGAGAGAGTTAGCTGAAGGTCGACGTCTCTCGGTTGGACCGTGTTTACCAGAGGAGACTTTGTGTAACTGATCCGCAAAGGCCCGGCTTGTCTAAATATAAATCATTTTATCATGAGAGGGTTTTTCTGTTTGTTGCTGTTGTTGTTGTTCGTCAATCAGAAGCTTGTGATGATTTGTGTCGCCAGCACCACAGCCTAGCCAATAAGGTTTAATTATCGTTATTTTCATTATCCTCCATTCAGTGATTAGTTAGAAGTGATAGGTTTGGTTAATGGTTAAGGCTTATTTTCCTTGACCTATGGTTCCCAAGCCTGCATGTTTTAGGAGGTCTAAAAATAGACTGCAAGACACTGTCATTTTAATAAGCTGCTAGGGTGAGGGGCATCTCGCTCAACAATGTAAGGTGACAGATAGACTGGATTGTTTTAAGGTCCCCATCCACTCATAACAGAGACACAGACAGCGCCATCTAGTGGCACAGAGGTCTATCACAACAGCTGTAGCTAATTAGCCCGTTTTTTAAAGGGCCCCTATTTAACCACAAGCGGTGTGACAAATTGTCACACACCCTCCCGTGTATGACGGAAAGAGCAGTCCTACCGGTTGGTTAGGGTTAGGGTTGAGGTCACACCCACGTGTGAGGTCACTAGAGGAGGAGCCTGGTACTCACCTTCCCCCGCAGGAAGGACAGATCTCGGCTTCCTATGATGTTCAGGTCCTCAGTGGACTGGTCGTTCTAAAGGAGGAGCCAATGGTTTAATCACAATCTAAGAACAAATCAATAATGTCATAAAAACTCACTATATATATATCTGTTATAGTAGTAGTTGATTTAAATGGTTTGGTATTTAATAGTGTTAATAATTACAGTACCAAATATATATATATAACAACATACTAAAATGCATAAAAAAACGACTTGCTAAAATAGATGTTTGTCAAACATTGTACATCTCACACATAGAATGAATTGAAGCCCATATTTGTACAATATATTTGTACAATGTTACTACAGTATAAACACTCCACTCTAAACGCTGCTGCCACTGCATTACTGAGTGGGTCATGTGACAATAGTTTAGCCTCTTGCAGTCAGTCATGTCACATGACCACAACAGTGATTTATGATGTCATCACACACACACACACACACACACACACACACACACACACACACACACACACACACACACACACACACACACATACACACACACACACACACACTCTTCTGTACTGCCTGTGGTCACATGAATCCCTCCACTGCCAGTGGTGTGTTGTGTGACGACGTCATCACTTGTCTGAGTGAGCATCCTGGGCCATCATCTCAGACACAATGTCCTCGTGTGACCATTAACCTGGATAGTTAGGCACAGAATGTTGCTACTGCAGCAGCTCGATGCAAAAACAACGACAGCTATGACAGAAATAAACGGCTGAACGAAAAGCTTAACAACCAACTGCAGTTGTTTAGCAGGGAATCAATCGTCCTTGAAACGTCCGAGTGAAGCTAGTTTTTTCCACCGATCGAATGAAATGTACAACACTGACACCTGCTGGCCGTTAAGGTGAAATGACATGGATATGTCAATGTTCACAGATATGGTACTCGTTATCTTGTACTTACATTTTTCACTTTATGTACTTTATATTTCATTTTTATATATATTACTCTGCTGACACTGTTATCTTTCCTTTGTTTAAACTGCTTTGGCAGTTTATATAATATGTAAATGTACATGGTTTGATGATACAACCGAAATACATCAATAAAATTGCATATATAAATAAATAAATACATAAATACATTAAAACAAACTAAGGCTTTGAGTGAAAGGTTTTGACTTTATTTACATGTTTCATTATTCCTAACTAGATCAACCAAATGATACTCATTGCATCCAACTGTATCTGT
>CM051020.1:22145943-22203615 GCA_027704905.1 Muraenolepis orangiensis | reverse complement strand
CTTGTCGGTTGGCGCTCTCATAGACTCGGGTGCAGACGAGTGTCTACTTGATGTTACTCTAGCCCTCCAGGCAGGAGTCCCTTTGGTGGCTTTGGATCGCACCCTCTCTCCTCGGACCATTGACGGGCATTCTTTGGGTACTATTACGCACGCTACTGACCTTCTCACACTCACACTTTCGGGAAATCACTCTGAGTCCATTTGTTTCTTTGTTTTGCATGCCACCACGGCGCCTCTAGTGTTGGGTAGGCCCTGGCTGGAGAGGCACGACCCTCACATCTCCTGGGCGTCTGGGCAGGTCTTGGGGTGGAGTACAGCTTGTCACGCTACCTGTCTGCGTTCCGCCCTGTCTCCATCTAGCGGTTCCAGGCCTGTGTCCTCTCCACCAGATATCACTGGGGCCTCACATTTATCACGACCTCTCTCTGGCGTTTAGTAAGGACAGAGCCCTCTCACTCCCCCCTCACCGGCCTTATGATTGTCCCATCGACCTCCTTCCTGGGGCCGCCCTTCCTAAGAGGCGGCTCTACAACATCTCCCAGCCGGAGAGGGAGGCGATGCGCAACTATATCGCTGAGTCCCTAGCCTCAGGCCTTATAAAGCCGTCGTCTTCGCCCCTCGCAGCGGGCTTCTTCTTCGTGGCTAAGAAGGACAGTGGCCTGAGGCCCTGTATAGACTATCGGGCACTGAACGACATCACGGTGAAGAATAGGTACCCCCTGCCACTTCTTAATTCCACTTTCGAGCCACTCACGCACGCCCGGGTGTTCACCAAGTTGGACCTTCGTAATGCGTACCGCTTAGTCAGGATCAGGGAGGGTGACGAGTGGAAGACTGCCTTCAACACCCATCTCGGCCACTATGAGTACCGCGTCATGCCGTTTGGTCTGTCCAATGCCCCCGGAGTTTTCCAAGGCCTGGTGAATGACGTGCTGAGGGACATGCTAAACATCTTTGTGGTGGTGTACCGGGACGACATCCTGATTTTCTCTAGGTCCATGGAGGAACACCACCAGCACGTCCGCCTGGTGCTACAACGGCTGTTGGAGAACAGGCTCTACGTTAAGGCTGAGAAGTGCGTCTTCCACACCAACTCGGTGACGTATCTCGGCAACGTGGTGGAGGATGGACAGATGCGTGCAGACCCCGCCAAGATCAAGGCGGTGGAGGAATGGCCGCGCCCTACTGACCGCACGCAGCTCAGGCGCTTCCTGGGTTTTGCAGGCTTTGTGCGGCGGTTCATCAAGGGGTTCAGCCAGGTGGCTGCCCCCCTCAACGCCCTCACCTCCTCCTCTCGACCGTTCGTGTGGACACCTGAGGCGGAGTCGGCCTTCCTCCGACTCAAGAGCTTGTTCACCACAGCCCCGGTTCTCGTCCACCCCGACCCGGCGAGGTAGATGCGTCTGACACAGGCATCGGAGCCGTTCTCTCACAGCGGTCGGAGGAGGACCACAGGGTCCACCCGTGTGCCTATTTCTCTCGGCGTTTCGCTGAGAGGAACTATGACGTGGGCAACAAGGAACTGTTGGCGGTTCACGCCGCCCTGGAGGAGTGGAGACACTGGTTGGAGGGAGCAGAGCTACCGTTCATCGTGTGGTCGGATCACAAGAACCTGGCCTACATGAGGACGGCGAAGAGGCCCTCTCCGAGCAGGCCCGCTGGGCCCTTTTCTTCAGCCGGTTCAATTTCACCCTCACCTACCGTCCGGGCTCCAAGAACGTCAGAGCTGACGCCCTCTCCCGTCAGTTCCCGGGGGAGGGTCCTGCCTTCAAGGAGAACCCCGACACCATCCTTCCCTCAGCCCGGGTGGTGGGTGTGTGTGTGCCTCTTGCTGTCCGCCCGCAGGTGTTGGAGTGGGGCCACTCCAGCCACTTTGCTTGTCACCCCGGGGAGTGGCGGACGGCGGAGTTCATCAGCTGGTGGACCACTCTCAGGAGGGATGTCAGGGGGTTTGTAGCCGCCTGCACCACCTGCGCCCGGAGCAAGGCTTCGCATCGCCCTCCAGCAGGTCTCCTGCACCCCCTCCCCGTTCCCAGTCGCCCATGGTCCCACATTGCCTTGGACTTTATTACTGGGCTTCCTGTTTCCCAAGGCTGTGACACCATCCTGACTGTGGTCGATCGCTTCTCCAAGGCTGTTCATTTTGTTTCCCTCCCAAGGCTTCCCTCGGCGGCCGAAACAGCGGACCTCCTGACCCTCCATGTGGTCCGCCTACATGGAATCCCCTCTGACATTGTGTCCGACCGCGGTCCCCAATTCATCTCCAAGGTGTGGCAGGCCTTCTGCAAGGGAATTGGGGCCACGGCCAGCCTATCCTCGGGTTACCACCCCCAGTCCAATGGGCAGGCGGAGCACGCCAACCAGGCCGTCGAAGCGGCTCTTCGTTGCGTCACCTCGAGTAACCCCACCTCCTGGGCCAAGTACCTGCCCTGGGTGGAGTATTCCCTCAACAATATGGAGAGCTCCACTACTGGTATGTCCCCATTCCAGTGTTCCCTGGGCTACCAGCCCCCTCTGTTTCCCCAACAGGAGCTGGAGGTGGCGGTCCCGTCCACCAGGGCCCACCTCCACCGGTGTCAACGCGTTTGGAGGGCCGCCCGGGCCGCACTACTCCGGGCCACGGAGCGGGCCCGACTTGCTGCGAACCGACGGAGGGTGCCTGCCCCGGTCTACCAGCCTGGCCAGAGGGTTTGGCTGTTGGCCCGGGACCTGCCCCTCCAGACCTCCCAGACATCAACTCGTAAGTTTGATCCCAGACATCAACCCCGTGTTTCATGTGTCTCAGCTAAAACCCGTGGCCTCCAGTCCCTTGTCTCCCCCTGTTACAGCTCCTCCGCTTCCCCGGGTCCTGGCGGATGGAGATCCGGTAAGCTCCTCGCTGTCCGCCGCTGGGGGCGGGGTTTCCAGTACCTAGTGGATTGGGAGGGCTTCGGTCCGGATCTCCTTCCTATCTCGCGGACCCCTCCCTGCTGGACGACTTCTATCGGGAGAACCCGGGGGCTCTCGGGCGGTCGTCCGGTGCCTCCCCTCAGGGGGGGATACTGTTGTGCCCCCCCCACACTCTAATTGATCCCAGGTGTTGCCCATCGTAATCAGGCCTGGGATCTACCCTTCTTTAGGCTGCAGAGGACCGACGTTGGGCGCTTGGTTATTGAGAACCACTGTCACGAGAGACTGCGTGTTCCAGCTCCGACCACGCCAAGTAACCAGTCCAACCCTGCCTAGTTTGTGTTTTTGATGTTGGAGATATTTTCAGTAAAGACATTTTTTCCATTGTTTTGAGTGTCCGTGTCTCTCTACTTCTGGGTTCTTTGGCACATTTGGCTCGCCGGTCTCGTTGGAGTGTAACACACAGGACAACCAAAACAACGGAAAATGTCTTTACTGAAAAATATCCACAAACTCAAAAAACACAACAAGGTAGGGTAGGATAGGTTACGTGGTGCGGTCCGACGTGGGGAGATGGTCCAGAGAGGGGAACGCGGAGAGGGTCCTTGGAGCGGGGGGGGGGGGGTTGGAGCCATAAGGTTCTCAGTAAGGTGCGCAATGGTCTAGCACCGACGTCGGTCTTCAACAGCCTTAAGTAGGGTAGATCCCAGGTGTTCATTGGCCGGCCTGATTACGATGGGAAACACCTGGGATCAATTAGAGCGCCGGGGCACAACAGTATCCCCCCCCTGAGGGGAGGCACCGGACGACCGCCCGAGATCCCCGGGTTCTCAGGATCTTGCCCCCGACGTCGGTCTTGGGCAGAGAGGGGTCCGTGTGATAGGAAGGGGTCCTCGGGAGCAGGTGGGGGTCCTCGGGAGCAGATGTAGCCATGGAGCTGAAGTGGATCCAGCCCGGGAAACGATGGGCTCGGAACCACGAGGTGCTGGCAAAACCACGGAGCTAGCCTGGGAGCTAGAGACACACGAGGAGTTAGCCTGGAAGCGGGGAGCTAGAGACATGGGGAGCTAGCCTGGAAACTAGGAGCCAGAGACACGGGGAGCTAGCCTGGAAGCTAGGAGCTGGACACACAGGGAGCTAGCCTGGGAGCTAGGAACTAGAGACAGGGAGATAGCCTGGGAGCTAGGAACTGGAGACACAGGGAGCTAGTCTGGAAGCTAGGAACTCAAGACACAGAGAGCTAGCCTGGGAGATAGGAAATGGAGACACGGGGAGCTATCGTAACTCGGGTGGTGTCCCGCTCCCTGCTTCTGGGTTCCCAGCTTGGCTCAATTTAGGCTTGACCATTCTGTTAGGACCCAACGAGACCGACCAGCCAAATGTGCCAGAGACCCCAGAAGAAGAGACACAGGACAACAAAAACAACGGAAAATGTCTCTACTGAAAAATATCCACAAACTCAAAAAACACAACAAGGTAGGGTAGGATTGGTTACGTGGTGTGGTTGGCGCAGGGAGATGGTCCAGAGAGGGGAACGCGGAGAGGATCCTTGGAGCGGGGGGGGGGGGGGGGGGGGGTTGGAGCCATAAGGTTCTCAGTAAGGTGCGCAATGGTCTAGCACCGACGTCGGTCTTCGACTAAAGTAGGGTAGATCCCAGGTGTTCATTGGCCTCAGCCGGCCTGATTATGATGGGAAACACCTGGGATCAATTAGAGCGCGGGGGCACAACACAGAGGTGGCTGGTGAACTTCTACCGTGGCACCGTAGAGAGCGTCCTGACGAGTGGCGTCACCGTGTGGTACGGAGACACCACTGAACAGGACAAGAAAACCATCCAGAGGGTCGTGAGGACGGCAGAGAAAATCATCGGGTGTGCACTTCCATGCATTGAGGAGATCTGTAGGACCAGATGTCAGAAGAAGGCCATGTCCATCATAAAGGACCGCAACCACCCTGGGCACCGTCTCTTCTCCCCCCTACCGTCCGGTCGCCGGTTGCGCAGCATCCGTACAGCAATGACAACCACTAACATTGTCATTAACATTACACTTACATACTTTGCTTGACTTTCTGGACTCATCATAGTTACTGCACTGTATTCATGATGCTGCTGCACTACTGGCACTTTAAATGATTTTAACATTTTTGTAAAAAAACTAAAACATGTACATTCAACACATGTACATGTCAATTAACAGTAACTTTGCTGCTCTTTTTTTGTTATTTTTATGGTATTGTTTTGTAGATTTATACTGCGGGAGGGAATGGGGAGTAAGCATTCCAATGTACCTGTTACAATTGGCCAATAAAAATATCTTGTATCTTGTATCTTGTACTACACACACATTCACCCTCTTCTACACACATTCACCCTCTACTACACACATTCACCCTCTTAACTACACACATTCACCCTCTAATACACATTCACCCTCTACTACACACATTCACCCTCTACTACACACATTCACCCTCTTAACTACACACATTCACCCTCTAATACACATTCACCCTCTACTACACACATTCACCCTCTTCTATACACATTCACCCTCTACTACACATTCACCCTCTACTACACACATTCACCCTCTGCTACACACATTCACCCTCTTAACTACACACATTCACCCTCTTCTACACACATTCACCCTCTACTACACATTCACCCTCTACTACACATTCACCCTCTACTACACACATTCACCCTCTAATACACACTCACCCTCTACTACACACATTCACCCTCTACTACACACATTCACCCTCTACTACACACATTCACCCTCTAATACACACTCACATCTATCTCCGCCACTTGTAAAGTGATGACGTCTAGCTTCCAACCTCTCCTTTTGTCAGCTGACTGGTGTGTGTGGTGTGGGTAGGTGTGTTTTTCATTCTAAACTGATATGAGGGAGAGAAGTGTGAGTGTGTGTGTGTGCTGTTGAGGAAGGTAGAAGAATCCACAATCCAGAGGGAACGGATGACCCCCGAGACAGATCCGTGTGAAATGAGATATAAGGCCCCTGGCTCCCAGGGGTCATCAGAGGCCCCTGGCTCCCAGGGGTCATCAGAGGCCCCTGGCTCCCAGGGGTCATCAGAGGCCCCTGGCTCCCAGGGGTCATCAGAGGCCCCTGGCTCCCAGGGGTCATCAGAGGCCCCTGGCTGCTGGGCAACTGACAGATGACTGGCAGTTGTTAACTGCTTCTGAGGTGTCAAACCTCCAAGGCCACGGAAAACTAGTAGTTTTCTAGCACTGTGTACACTCAAGTACAATTTCTGAATCAAGCTACTAGTACCAAGTAAAACCAAAACCAAATAACAAAAGTGTTATTTTCAGTACTTAAAAGGATTTTCATACAGAATATATGCTATGTTAATAAGTGTGTTATAAGTAATGTGATATTGCCAATGGCAACAATAATCTGAACTGAAAAAGTACATAAAGAACTGACTGTGAAGATTAATATATTTTGTGTTCATAGAATGTTTTCATCAGATAATATTGATGGCGGTGAGAAATGAAGGAGTGTTTTTAAGCCCTTTTTAACCCCTGCTAAGATAGGATTTATATGATTACACACACACACACACACACACACACACACACTATATCAGTCATGTGGATTACCACACCATAGAACAAAGAGAAACTGGAAAGTCCCTTCTCAGGGAGATTACCGTGAAGCCATATAAAACGTCAGCCAATGTAGGTATTTATTGTTAATACAGAGATAAGCTTGTTTTCCGGTAAAATAACTCGGGTTATCTGGGGTCGGGAACCCCAAACGTTTTGAGATGAGCTGAGCTATAAGACTTCAAGAGGGAAAGGGAAAACTCCTCAAAACTCAGTCAGGGAGGACAATCATTTCAAAATCATTTGATAATTAAAAACTAAAATGGGGTAGAGTACGACTGGAGTATAGGTTGGACTCTTTATTTTCAGCACAGTTTGAATTTTTCTGCCAGCAATCGTACGCAGAACTTTTCAAGATTATCATTCTAATTACCTGGTGCTAAAGCTGTCTGTTGCAATGACTTGTTTTATGAACTTCAGTGTACTAAATACCTAATCAATCCCTTAATCGCCTTAATACATAATGAATATAATAGTTCTTACTGTTGTACTGGTAAAGTTCAAGACTCATCAGGGTGACCTGCTGTCAGTGTGGTGGGCAGCTGTGTATGTACTTTATGAATGGGCGATGGGGTGTTGTTGTGTGATGATGTGTGTAAGGTATATTGTTGGTTCTCCTTGTGGTGTACATTTTTGTGGAAAAATTATTCCCCCCCCCCCAGGGGACAATAAAGTGAAACTAACTAACTAATCAGTGAGCAGTGGGTTTACACAAAGCCCATACATATTGCATAAACTATTATTCTACCCTTTCCTACTCGTTTCCTATTATTTTTCTTGACGTCAAATCCTCCCAGGTTTATTGACATAGCTCTTTTATCCCAGAAAGAAAGAAAAAAACGTGTGAATTGCAGAAATCTCCCACCTTTTCAAATTTGCCATGCTCCGATGCTAAAGACTGACTATAAATACATTTCACACGTATGGCCTGTTATAACAGTGGTTTTTAATTTACTTACAGTTTTATTTTTTTCTTCTAGGGCAGCTGGAGTTCAGCAAATGGAGCAGGTCGTAGTAAAACCAGATGGTTACTGGTTGAACTTTCGGTTGGGGTTTAACTTTCTTGCAGAAACCTCTTTGTTGTGAGTATCAAAAGTGTGAATTAAGGTCTTAATTGTAAATTGCGATAGTGCTTAGAAAGGTTCAGTCCACTTGTAAACACCATTCCTCATTCAGAACGAGGGACAACAGCCTCGCACTGAATGTAAGCTAGACTAAGGAGCTGATCGTGGACTACATGAGCCACCGGGGCACCCACTCCTCTATCAGCCTGGACGGGACTCCATTGTAAATCATCAGCTGCTTCCGTTTCTTAGGACTACAGATGTTTGACTACCTGGCGTGGACCCGCAACACGGAGGTCATGCTGAAGAAGGCTCACCAGCGCCTCTATGCCCTGTGGTGCCTCAGGAGAAGAAGCGGAATAGGCCAGAGGTGGCTAGTGAACTTTTACCGTGGTCCATAGAGAGCGTCCTGACGGGTGGCGTCACCGTGTGGTACGGAGACACCACTGAACGGGACAAGAAAGACATCCAGAGGGTCGTGAGGAAGGCAGAGAAGATCATTGGGTGTGCACTTCCATCCATTGAGGAGATCTTTAGGACCAGATGTCGGAAGAAGGCCATGTCCATCATAAAGGACTGCAACCACCCTGGGCTCCATCTCTTCTCCCCCCTACCGTCTGGTCCCCGGTTCCTCAGCATCCGTACAAGTACAACGAGGTTCAAGGACATTTATCAACAGGCAGTGCGCCTACTGAACTGCTGCCAGTATCATTACATTGTCATTGATTACATTACACTATCATACTTTATATATATGTATATAATAATAATAATAATAATAATAATAATAATAAATTATATTTATAAGTGCACTTTTAATTTGCGTAGACAAAACTCAAAGTGCTACAGAGTAAAAAAGGGTTTAAATAAAACAACAGAATAAAAGCAGCGACGTTTACGCCGGCATGGCAACCAGTGGGGTTTTAAAAAAATCTAGTGAAAGGCTATTCTAAAAATATGTGTTTTTAGGCCTTTTTAAAAAAAGATCCACAGTCTGTGGTGTCCTCAGCTGGTTTGGGAGGGCGTCCCACAGTCTGTGGTGTCCTCAGCTGGTTTGGGAGGGCGTTCCACAGTCTGTGGTGTCCGCAGCTGGTTTGGGAGGGCGTCCCACAGTCTGTGGTGTCCTCAGCTGGTTTGGGAGGGCGTTCCACAGTCTGTGGTGTCCTCAGCTGGTTTGGGAGGGTGTTCCACAGTCTGTGGTGTCCTCAGCTGGTTTGGGAGGGCGTTCCACAGTCTGTGGTGTCCTCAGCTGGTTTGGGAGGGCATTCCACAGTCTGTGGTGTCCTCAGCTGGTTTGGGAGGGGGTTCCACAGTCTGTGGTGTCCCCATCTGGTTTGGGAGGGCGTTCCACAGTCTGTGGTGTCCTCAGCTGGTTTGGGAGGGGGTTCCACAGTCTGTGGTGTCCTCAGCTTGTTTGGGAGGGCGTTCCACAGTCTGTGGTGTCCTCAGCTGGTTTGGGAGGGCGTTCCACAGTCTGTGGTGTCCTCAGCTGGTTTGGGAGGGCGTTCCACAGTCTGTGGTGTCCTCAGCTGGTTTGGGAGGGCGTTCCACAGTCTGTGGTGTCCTCAGCTGGTTTGTGAGGGCGTTCCACAGTCTGTGGTGTCCTCAGCTGGTTTGGGGGGGGGCGTTCCACAGTCTGTGGTGTCCTCAGCTGGTTTGGGAGGGCATTCCACAGTCGTAGGGCCTCCGGCTTCGCTAAACAAATATTTTTTATAACTCTCTAAAACGTGTCAACGTTTTAGAGGACACATTACGTGACAGTGATCATATAACCAATCAAAATCACTGATTTCGGCCCCCCCCCCCCTCTCCAGCAATAGGAATAGGAATCTAGTACTTCAGTTAGTAGACTCCCCCCCCCCCCCCGTTGGACTTCACGGTCGCGACCTCCCTATCACCCCCCGTTGGACTTGAAGATCGCGACCTCCCTATCACCCCCCGTTGGACTTGAAGATCGCGAAATTGCTGCCCACTGCTCCTTATACTAGGATGGGTTAAATGCAGAGAAACTAATTTCACTCTGTGTGTAGATGTTTATGACCAATAAAAAGGATTCAATCCTCCAGATTTTGATTTAAACTAGACCATTATTTGTTAGTAAACAGCACTTATCCGACTCATAGTGTAGGGGACTTTCCAGGGACTTCCAGACACCATAACAGAGCTGGCCGGGCTATGCTGAAGGAAGAAGAAATGCAAAGGTATCTCGTACTGGCAAGAGCAGTTTGGTTCACACTGTGAGTCAGCAGCACTGACTCAATTATCTAAGAAGATTACATATTATAGATAGGTAGATATTGTTATATATTGTTTGCCAACTTGTACTTTTCCCTTACACTTTTACCTGAGCACTGGTTCAGTTCTTGGAGACTTGTTAGAAATGAAATGCACTTTAGACTTCTGGTGACGAGTTGTTCTCTTACCTTCCTTTGTTGAAACACACTATTGGAAGTCACTTTGGATAAAAGCGTCTGCTAAATGACTGTAATGTAATGGAAAAACTGAGTGAAAATGTCTTGCTTACATATTTCTACACGCTGAACAAAAGATACTCTTGATGGAGTATTTACATTACTTTCTGGCCACGTGGCTAAACATTAACAGATTAACTTTTGTGTCTTGACAGTCTCAACCTGTAGTAACCCCGGGCTTATCTATTAACACACTGAGAAGTCTTTTTTTTTCATGCTGGAGGAAGTTGTTTATCTTTTACTAGAAGTCTTTGATGTGCTGGCATAATTACTGTAACTCGTTGAATATTACTGGACGAATCTTTTTTTTTAAAACCCCAGTCACATGACAGGTAAACAAGACATTTACGACACGTGACATTGACAAAAAACTGTATAAATATGACCTGTAGCCCATCATTCTACACAGCCCAAGGTTCACTGCAACTCCCAGGATGGGCTGCAGACGAACAGACTGTGTGGAAAGACCGCTCTCCCGACTCTTTGAGAAACTCGGCAGACTCATTGGCTCCTATCCCATCGGGTTCTTCATCGTTCCACTGGTGGTCTCCTTCATTTTGGGCGGGGGGTTCTACTTTATCGAAGAGAGAACAGACAATGATATTGAGCGGCAATTCACGCCGAAGAACGGACCCTCCAAGAAAGCGAGAGATTTTGTCCGAGAGTACTTCCCGAACAATAAGTCTGCGTTCTCCAGCCAGAGGCTGTACAGCGAAGGGTACTACGCCACTATCATCGCTGTGGCCAACGGAAAGTCCAACATAATGACGAAAGAGGCCTTCGAGGACATAATTGAGCTGGACCGTAAGGTCAAGAACATCTCTGTTGACGTGGACGTGCAGTTGACCTTTGACACCCTGTGCTCAAAGGCCAACAACGCCTGTGTCCCAAACGACCTACTTGAGATCATCGACTACAACGCGAGCAACATCACTCACATGAACATCACATTTCCTCTGCATCAGACCTCGGCCTCCTCAAAGCCAACCTTTCTGGGGTCCACTATTGGCGGCGTGAAAAAGAAAGGGAAAGATCTCATCAAATTTGCCAAGGCCGTGAAGCTTGTGTACTTCCTGGAGGAGCGTCCAGGGGTAGAGGCATGGCTTCAACAGTTCCACAGGACCTTCTTGAATGACCAGGAGAGCAAAAACGTTAAGGTACATGAATTTAAGGAATAACAAGCTCTGTTGAGAGCTTATTTTGACTCAATCCCAAACTGATTCTCTTGAAAAAAATTGTAATGATTTTATTTGCATTATCATTATTTGTGCTTATTTTATCAATGGTTTTGAATGCTACAGATCTCCCACTACACATCCCAGTCCAAACAAGAGGAGATTGAGAAACTGACCGCTGACGGCATCTCGTTATTTTCCATAACCTATGCCCTGGCCATCTCCTTCTCTGTGGTCTCCTGTCTGAGGTAAGAAGAACCCCAGGGGGTTCAGACAGAGCCACCTTAGTTTTTGGTGACTTTTTGGTTTTGGGCATCCATGTTAGCACTTACACTGTTTGTTGCCCAGGTGTAATATATGTGTGTGGAGTACTGTAGTGGCAATTTCTTAAGAAGATACTGCGTCTAGTTGAAGATGATACTTCTAAATGCAATGTAGCTCACAATAGTTGTACAATATAAGAGCATTTACTGTATGCATACACGTCTCCTCTAGTAGAGTGAGCACCGAATATAGTTTTACAGAGTCTATAAACACAGTTCCACACCCTCGACAGGGACATTATTACTATGAACATTACTCTGTGTGTCACTTATACGTCACCCATTGCACTCCTAAACCATCCCTGGAAGGAGGGATCCCCCAACTCTGTGTTGGGGGATTTTTTGAGTTTTTTCTTGCCCTTAGGGGGGCTAGGGTTTGGGGGGTGTTGTAAACATGTGGCATGTGAAGTCCTTCGAGACTGTAACTCTGATTAAGCGCTGAACAAGTACAATTGTCTTGACTTGACACTACGTCATTACTCAAAGAAGTAAATGTTTATGTTAGTGGGGCAGTAGAGGCAAAAAAAAGCCTCTAGTTAGACTGACTTGTTTGATTTTTATGAGAGATATGAGAGATATGAGAGAAAGATCAGATTTAGTGGTATGTAATGAACAATGCAGTCAGTGTCAAAATACTTTGGTCGTGCTACAACAGATGGTAGTCCGATGGTAGTCAAGATCTGTGTTCTTGCTTGTGGCCTGTGCAGACTGGATAACGTCAGAAACAAGGTGTGGGTGGCCGCCATCGGTGTCCTCTCTGCCGGCCTGGCCGTGCTGTCCTCCTTCGGCCTGATGCTCTACGTCGGCGTCCCCTTCGTCATGACGGTGGCCAACTCCCCCTTCCTCATTCTGGGTGAGGATCAGTTGGCTACGCCTACGGCAGCCCTATGCTCTAAATCAGTGTTTTCTGTCGAAAGGGGTCTGGACCCCATTTGGGCTCGTCTGACATGGGGTTGTGCATGATTAATATTTGATCAAATAAAAAGATTTAGAGGGTTTGCGTGGCCACAAGCAAAACTACTTTTCATCATTTAGTGTGCATTCGTTCACTGGGACATGGGGCAGATGACTGCACTAAATCCACAGCTGTCTATGCACTACACAACCTCTTCATGTTCCACAGACAATGGACAATAGACCCTTCTTCTTCTTCCAAAGGAACAAACACAGTTGTGACTCATAACACTAATTCTGGGTCTGCTCATGTTATGTACCAGGGCTCAGGTAGCACACAGGAACTAGTGACAATATCACACGTTGACCATTGGCCATGTTCCCTGGTACATAACAGACACATTTAACAGACATAACAGACACACAAACACACAGTTAATATTTGTCCTCCGATGACACACCTGGGAAATGTCTATCAGCATTTTCATCAGCAAGCCCTTATTTCAGATGTCAGGTTATCTTAAAGTCCCTTAAGGCTGTTTGACTGTTTTGAATGGTTCTTTCCTTTCCAGGGATCGGCGTGGACGACATGTTCATCATGGTCTCCAACTGGCAACACACCAACGTCAAGGACTCAGTTCCCACACGAATGGCGCACACCTACAAGGAGGCAGCGATGTCCATCACCATCACCACCCTCACCGACGTGCTCGGCTTCTACATCGGCCTCATGTCCGACTTCACCTCCGTCCAGTACTTCTGTCTGTATACGAGCACTGCCATCATATTCTGCTATGTCTACAACATCACCTTCTTCGGGGCATTCCTGGCTCTGAACGGACTGCGAGAGGAAAGGAACGGACACTGGTTGACCTGTCTGAAAGTGCCGACCGAAGCCCTGCCAAAGTCGTCTGCCTGGTACAGCCTGTGCTGCGTGGGAGGAGACTACGACAAGGAAACGGGAGCGGAGAAGATTCAACCTGTAAATAATTTCTTCAAGAACTATTATGGTCCGTTGCTGACCAAACCGTGGGTCAAGGCTGTGGTCATTGTTATATATACTGGCTACCTCGCCGGAAGCATCTACGGGTGTTTCCACGTAGAGCAGGGATTGGACCTTAAAGATTTAGCGGCCGATGATTCTTATGTCATTAGTTACTATGAACAGGACAGAAGATATTTTTCCAGTTATGGTCCTAATGTAATGCTTGTTGTGACAGAGCCCTTCCCTTACTGGGACAAGGCCAAGCGTTCAGAGTTGCAGATATGTACTGACGACTTTAAAAAGTTGGACTTTGTCACGGAAAAGCTGTACAAATCCTGGCTGGATGCTTATGAACATTTCGGAAACAAAAAGAAACTCAACCTCACTAGCAAATACAGCTTCATGAGGAATCTTCCAGCCTTTTTCGAAGCATGTCCCGAGTTCAGGCAGGACGTGAACGTGTCGGGAGAAACCATCTTGGCTTCGCGCTTCTTCATCCAAACGGTCCACATCGCCAACACCTCCATGGAGATCAAAATGATGGACGTTTTCCAGAAAATGAAGACGTGCGCGACGCCTTTGATGGCGTTCAACCCGGCGTTCATCTATTACGACCAGTACGCCGTGATCATCCTCAGCACGGTGCTGAACATCGGGGTGACGGCGGCGGTCATGCTGCTCATCTCTCTCCTGC
Organism: Muraenolepis orangiensis; assembly: GCA_027704905.1. Classification (NCBI taxonomy): domain Eukaryota; kingdom Metazoa; phylum Chordata; class Actinopteri; order Gadiformes; family Muraenolepididae; genus Muraenolepis; species Muraenolepis orangiensis. The sequence goes on along the minus strand of CM051020.1, from coordinate 22,189,479 downwards.
TGATCCCCAACCCTCTCTGCTCCCTGTGGGTCACCTTCTCCATTGGCTCGGTGATCGTGGGCGTCACGGGCTTCATGGCCCTGTGGGACGTCAGGCTGGACACCGTCTCCATGATCATCCTGGTGGTGTGCATCGGCTTCACCGTGGACTTCTCTGCTCACATCTCCTACTGCTTCGTCTCGAGCGAGGCGTCTGGCGCCAACGCCAGGATGGTGGATGCACTCTTCACCCTCGGCTATCCCATCATGCAAGGCGCACTCTCCACCATCGTGGGCGTTGTGGTGCTGTCGGCGTCCAAGAACCACATCTTCAGGACGTTTTTCAAGATCATGACCTTGGTGATGGTGTTCGGGCTGCTGCACGGGGTCACCTTCCTCCCGGTGTTTTTGACACTGTTTGCTGGTTGTTCCTCGGGAAAGGACAAGCAGAAACGTGAGTCGAAGGACCGCGGCGTAGCGCATGACGTACTGCCCGATGTCAACAGGCCTGACGACATGCAATACGCATATGACAACAAAGGCTTCATGACGGAGCAGTGCCACAGAAATATCATGATATGGAAACAAAACCTAAACGCCCATAAGCAACACCTGAATGTGTATGTCATTGGAAGTGATCAGCACAAACTGCCATATCTGGGATATGACCCAGATTGTCCATAATATATATTTATAATTTGTTTAACGATGTGAATTTTTTCTCACTGTATTTATGACTGTACTGTGACTTGTGTGACTCTTGAGCCAAATCTGAAAGGTTACATTACAATGCAGTGATGTGAAAGCCCAATTAGTATGTACGTATATCAAATTCTCATGTAAGTTAAGTGAGTAGTGTTGCTTGGCAACACAGAAAATAATGGTCATAGTATTGGTCATAGTTTGTCAAAGTATTACTAGTAACTGCGTTACATAAATATGTCTTATGAAGAAGTATACAGAGCTATGTATTGTGGTGTTTTCAACACAGGAAAGCATTTATCATTTTCTGATTGGTATATTTAAATGTATACGGAATTATATACATAAGCAATGGATTGGTTGTTACGCCTCTAGCGGCCTCTTTACAAATGGATAGCCAGTGTTAGCTACTACGTGTGGATTCCTTTTCTATATTCAAACCTTAGTTATGAACACTTTACGTGTTAATACACTTGTATGTACTGTATAACCTTCCACCTTGCAGTATGTCTCACTGTGTTTAATAAGACACTAACAAAAATAATAAGTTATGGTATCGTGAATTAAAAATAAAATAAAGGGAATAAATGTAAATTCTTTATTGCCCATCATATCATAAACACAATGCTTCAACAGTGTAACATTTGGATAATATACAGAATGTAATAACAATCTACAGAACACAGATGTTTCTCTCCAAGATTTCAGTGTAAATATTGCGTGGACGCTAGCACGCACGGATGCTAGCACACACACATGCTAGCACACACACATGCTAGCCTGACTCGGGGCCCCGGGGTCTGTCAGCCTCCGTCACGGCTGTCTTCCTGCTGGACGACCGACACTCCTGACCACACAGTGTGACGGGGAGGAGAGGAGAGAGGGCTCTCCACCAGGGGGAGTGAGACATAGGAGGGGGTGTGGAGGTGGGGGAAAGAGAGAAAGGAGAGAGAGAGAGAGAGAGAGAGAGAGAGAGAGAGAGAGAGAGAGAGAGAGAGAGAGAGAGAGAGAGAGAGAGAGAGAGAAGAGAGAGAGAGAGAGAGAGAGAGAGGGGGTGAATGGGAGAATGAGTGAGCCAGGGGGTGACAAAGAAAGGTGGGGTGAGAGAGAGCAAAAGATGCAGAATTGGGGGGGAGGGGGGGGGAAGAGAAACAGAGATAGAAAGTGAGGGAGGGGGAAGGTGGAACGAGAGGGCAAGAGAGGGAGAGAGACAGCGGGGGAGAGAGGGTGAATGAGTGACAGGGAGCAAATAACAGCAAAAGAGGGAGAGAGAGAGAGGGAGAGAGAGAGAGAGAGAGAGAGAGAGAGAGAGAGAGAGAGAGAGAGAGAGAGAGAGAACAGTGAATTCTTGACACCCATAACAAGAGATGGAAATAGAATGAGAGAAATAGATGTTCAAGGAAGTTCCACCTCTTTGAGTTGATCAGTTAAAAAGCTTGCGGTGTGTCAATGTGCACAGACTAACAAACCACCTGGCATTTCCTAACTTGTGACCACATTGAAATTGGAGGTCTGTATTTGGGTCCCAGATCTAGGAGGATAAAGGATGGAACTGTGGCCTGGTATATACAAGCTTCAGTGACAATACGTCAAGACAATTCCCCATATGTACTATAAATCATCCATCAGTCACTTTATTGTTCTTTATATTGTGTACAGAATTGTTATAGTATAATGTTGTATTGTATAAGGATTGGAAGTATATAGTGTTGTTCATAGTATTTAGTATAGAATATCATAGGTAGTATATCATGTTGTAGTATACAGTATAGTATTGTATTGTATAGTATAGTATTGTATAGTTTAGTATAGTATTGTTGTAGGTAATTCATACTGCAGGAGGGAATGGGGAGTAAGCATTATATTGTACTTATATGTATTATATTGTAAAAATCATCTTGAATCTTAAATCTAAAGATGTCGGTTGCTGTGTCTTTGGAGAAATGTTTTGCTGTCAAAAGTCCTACAGGGTTTCCAAATATTAATCACATTTTTATCAAATTGTTCATTGTGTTTTGATTTTCAATTTACACAACAGATGGCCCTGTTGGATTATGACATTTTTTTAAATGAATGGTTTATTATGACATTTAACCATATTCAAAGGGAAAACAGGACATACATGCATGTATGTTATAATTACAAAAAAATAACAATTCATTTATGTTTTGCTCATGTTATTTTCCAGTTCACTTAAGTGTAAAAGTTAAAACACAAGTTATACAATAAATAATATGATGGCGTAATTCAAAAAAAGGTCTGGGTGTGTTGTATTGAACAACACTGTGTTGGATCTGTTTGCCAGATGTATTACTACTTAAATACTAAGCCTGATATAAAGCAGAGACATGTCGCACTTCAGATGAATCAGATGAATAGTGATGTATCTATGATCTTTCATAATTCATCCACAAATGTCGAAAATTAACATAATGTCTGATTAATGTCTGAGTGAGAACAGTGCAATAAAAGCTTGAAAGTATTTCCCTTAGACAAATTACCTCGTGGGTTGAACATTTTCATCATCATCATTAACATCATCACCATCACCATCTTCATCATCACCATCACCATCTTCATCATCATCACCATCACCATCATCACCATCACCATCACCATCTTCATCAACACCAACATCATCACCATCTTCATCACCACCATCACCATCTTCATCTTCATCAACACCATCACCATCACCATCTTCATCAACATCATCACCAGCTTCATCATCACCATCACCATCATCACCATCATCTTCATCATCATCACCATCACCATCACCAACATCACCATCACCATCTTCATCATCACCATCACCATCATCACCATCACCAACATCATCACCATCTTCATCATCATCACCATCTTCACCATCACCGTCACCATAATCATCACCATCTTCATCATCACCATCGGTGTCTGCACGTCGACATCAGTTACCTGAAGTACAACCTACAGGCTGTTCATGTCATCAACGACACACGGTGAGTCATCAGCCCTCAGCCCTGGATCCCCGCGAGACGGCCATCAGTACAGCACCTCTCTCTCTCTCTCTCTCTCTCTCTCTCTCTCTCTCTCTCTCTCTCTCTCTCTCTCTCCTCTCTCTCTCTCTCTCTCTCTCTCTCTCTCTCTCTCTCTCTCTCTCTCTCTCTCTCTCTCTCTCTCTCTCTCTCTCTCTCTCTCTCTCTCTCTCTCTCTCTCTCTCTCTCTCTCTCTCTCTCTCTCTCTCTCTCTCTCTCTCTCTCTCCTCAATCGCGGGATCGCCGGAATAGGAGACGTCGGATCAATAATCAGTCTCGCTTTTTTTCTTATTTTTTATAACCGATCGCGGAGACTCATTTCTTTTTATCGGAGAGTTTTAATCGTCCGATCGTTTCTCCTCGACTCGTTGTTGTTTTTTCTTCTCTCCAAACGACAGACATGATGATTGACGGGACACGACTAGACACGAATCGAGCGCACTTTACGAGCCCTATAAGACAGGAGAGGAGACGGGTCGGAGGGTATTCCTGAATCCAAGTGTGAAGTGACTCGACTCCATCTATGCCCACATACCTGTTTGTTTGTTTTCACCCCGCCCTCCTCCTCCTCCTCCTCCTCTTTCCAGGATACACCACTCATCATCATCACACACTAGTCCACAAGGCGTCAAGCCGAGCGGTGAGCCAGTCTTCTCGGATCGGAGGACACGCCGATATAAGCAAGCAAGCAGATCCTGATAATACATCATCAACAAGCGATATCTGACATCTGGGAAGAAGAACAAGAACAAGAAGAACAAGAAGAACAAGTATGGTATATATAGACTAATATACAAGCACATTTCAACACGTAATTACAGATGTGTGTTGGAGGTGCGTGGAGCATCCATCATCAGAAGTGATGGTTTAGAGGAACCTCCAAACTGAGACACCAGACCCCAGCAGCTGTGAGCAGATCGGGGACATGGCCGTGTTCCGGTTATCGTTACTGTTGCAAGTGGGACTTGTTATTGGATTAAATCACAAACATGCAGAATGGTCGGCGGTAGAAAGCGACATCAGATCTCAAAGCAGCCGCCGACTGGCGCATCTCAGCGCCTCCCGCGGCCCCAAAGAGGCGCCGGGGAGGACCGAGGGCCATCTCCCCAGGGTGGTCACGGCTTTCCTGCACACGGGAGATTCCAGCACGTTGAAACACGCCAACTGTTCCCGGAGATACGAGCTTACCTCCCTGCGGACAAGGTCACACAAGAGCCCGCACGACGCCATGGGCAGCGTGCTGGACACGGTGCTGCACGCCACAAACTTCCTGAACATGATGCTCCAAGCCAACAGGTCCAGGGAGCAGAGTCTCCGGCGGGACATGGAGTGGTACCATGCCCTCGTCAGGAGCATCCTGGAGGGGGACGCGAAGATCCACCGGGCGGTGGTCACGTTCAACACGGAACCGTCCTCCGCGCCCGGGCCCTCGGTGCTGCTCCAGGCGACCCGGGCGGACGGGGAGATCGTCCTCCAGGACCTGTCCGGCGTGGCCCACCACCACCTGAAGAACCGCACGGTCGAAACAGAGTGGTACCACGACGTGAAAAACCGGAAAATGCCGGATTTCCACAAGCGAGTGTTGAGTCAGGACTTTACGTCCGTGGACAATTCCTTAAAAAGAGGCGAGACTTTCATCCCGGACCAAACGCCCATCAAGTGGTCCTCCCCGCACCTGGACTGTGACCATGGGAGCTTCACCCCCCGCTGGCTGCTGACCTTATCGGCGGGCTTCTATGGCCTCAAGGCCGACCTCGTCCCAGACTTCAGGTAGGATACAAACAACCTGGCCTCTGGGCAACTTTAAATAATAATACTTATTGTAATGTTACAATCATAACACATGCTGGCCAGTAGCCTAAGATCCCCGACTTAAGGAGGTGTATTGATGAGAAGTGGTTTGCTGTCCCTAACCCTAACCCTCTTGTTGTCTGAAGGTTCCTCAGGGTTCCTCACTTCTTCAGTCAGTCTTCGCGTCACTTCAGGTTCTCGATGGTGCTAAAAATAGCTCTCTGTATATTAGCTCGCTGTATTAGCCTAATGGACCCCTGTCTGGGGCTAATTCAGAAAAGTATGGCACACCTTGTGTACATCTCGCTGAATATGTTTAAATTATGAACAGCGATTTGTATTTCGATGAGAAACATACAAATGGTAACTAACTGGCTTTTTTTTTTTTACGTGTGTAGACAGGAAAATTGGGTCAAGTTTGTCTAATCATCTTGGCCACTCACACAACCACAATATATCACATCTTCTCTCCCCCAGTGTTCTATAATCAATAGGTTAAGCAAACACATATAACAGCTTCATTGTTCACCTCTCCCCACCTGTGTGTGTGTGTGTGTGTGTCCACTTGTGATATCACCATAGGGTAGATTTAGACATTTCTTGTAATGGCTAATCGATCCGTAAAATAAGGCCCTTTTTAACAGGTACTGCGAGTAGAGTAGCCATAATACCAGAGCGTTCAGACTTCAGAGCCCTGACCCACATCTTGGTGTTTAATATTTCATTCAGATATGCTGGTTGTATGGACTGCCTTGGATCAATCTTTAATTGGTAAACAAGCCGTGCTTGTCTTGAAGGACCTCTATGCTGTGATTGCTTCGTAATGGTCTTCTGTCTCCTTGGTGTGCAACTATTCATTCCTGTTACAGTGTGTAGTCTGTATAGGCTGGGCCCGGTCTATACACGCTGTGTTGACGTGTGTGTGTGTGTGTGTGTATATGTAGACCATGAACCATATGGTCTGAAGTAAGGCCTCAGGATGTTGCAGGAGCGTAAAGCCAACCCACGGCCAGATGTGTTTGTGACCTGGTTTATCACTTTCGTCTGTGTGAAAAGTGTGAAAAGAAAAAAATCGGACTTTTAATATATAGCTATATACCTTTTGTATGAATGACATTGTTTTGGGGTATAGCTCAACCTCTGTGTTGAACTATATGAATCAAGACACAAATAGAAAGGTTTTTTTGACCATAAGAAGTGGAGATCTAGACATTGGTCCGTATGGTGATAAATTCTTAGTTTTAGTCTTTTGATGACACACAGAGGTTAAACCTTCTTAATCTCATTAATCAACACATTCTAAACTTTGACAGCAATTTAGTAGTATAGCAGGCCCTTTTAGCCAATGAAAAGTATTCTAGACAATTGCGTTGATCTTTGTACAATGACAATAAAGGGGTTCTGATCAAACCCAGAACCTATACACCCAAACCAGCACTATCCTGCAGATAGCAGATAGCAGCACTATGGGGGGTCGAACCCCTCCAGGTGGAGGAGCCCTGAGCTCCTGAGAATACGCAATCAATACAGCCCTGAATTAATAATGAACGGTGTAGAACAACAGCCCCGCACGGCCATTTTGAGTCCTCCTCCCCTCTTCCACTTCCACCCTTAAATGCTTCACTTACTGTGTGTGTGTGTGTGTGTGTGTGTGTGTGTGTGTGTGTGTGTGTGTGTGTGTGTGTGTGTGTGTGTGTGTGTGTGTGTGTGTGTGTGTGTGTGTGTGTGGTGTGTGTGTGTGTGTGTGTGTGTGTGTGTGTGTGTGTGTGTGTGTGTGTGTGTGTGTGTGTGTGTGTGTGTGTGGTATGTAGAGTGGTCTTTCAGATGTTCATGGAGGACAGACAGTCTTAATTGGTTGACAGCACAGGCTGCAGCATGGACACAAACACACACAGAAAAAAGCCACACAGAGGGACAGACGTAGGCACACACACATACTGTGTAAGACCTACACGGATACGTGCACAATATACTTGAGCATGATCACAGTGGGGGGGGGGGGGGGAAGAGAGAGAGAGAGAGAGCGAGAGCGCGCGAACAGAGTGGATAAATCTCACCTTTCTGACTGTCTGAGATGAGAGTCATTCTACTGTCTTCTTATTTGGTCCTGGACCAGTTGGATCACGACATGCAACAAGCTTGGGAACCCTTGTACTAGCGGAGCCCTGGGGGGAGGGAGGGAGGGAGGGAGGGAGAGCTGGAAGCTGAGAGTGGTGGGGGGGGGGGGGTGAGGGAGTGGACCGGTTCCGGGAGAACAAGAAGAAGGGGAAGCCAGGGAAACCCCCACAATGCCCTGGGGCGTCCAAAGGACGACATGTGGATAACGGCGGATGAAAGAGCATTTATTTATCCCTTGATTTATTCATCGATATATCTGGCGACGGCATCACAAGGCCTATCAAGACGCCAGCTCCGTGGGTTTGTTTCCCCCACACCTAACCCCAAGTTGGCTCCTATTCATTCATTCCTTCATAGAGAGAGAGAGAGAGAGAGAGAGAGAGAGAGAGAGGGGATTCCAGGCCAGTTTGCAAAGCCTCAGTGAAGCCATGGTATTCCCTTAATGATGGCGACCGGCCAGCGTGCTGACCGTGACTGTGTGTTCTAGTGTCATTGCTGTGGAACTATGGAGGAATCGATTTGAGCTGACATTCCTGTAGAGAGGATGGGGGCTGCAGGACCTAATTGGCAATTGGAAACACACACCACCCACTCAACAACACGCTCTTGACACTTGTACACAGGCACACGTTAACCAACACACACATGTGCACACACACACACACACAAACATGCACACCCTACGAGACAATAGTATTATAATAATTGTCATGATGACATGAATTATAAGGGATAGAGTGTGTCCACGTGAGGGTTGAAGGGACAGCCAGCAGCGACCGATGTAATCTGCTAACCCTCAGAGGACTCTCCCTCTGTAATGGCCTTAGTTTAATCCCCTGGTGGTGAAACCGAGCCGCTGAGGACCGGGATTTACCAATCTGATCTATTTACCGCTATCACAACAGAAGGTGCCCAGGTAGATGGGTGTATGAGGAAGGATTATGGAAAATGGATGGCCAGCAGAAACGTGTGGATAAAAAATGTGGATATGGATATGACCCTCTATCGTCGCCGGCTTTGGGTTGGAAGTTTTGGAACAGCATGCAGACCGAGATGATATTTCATCTCGAAACACGTCCATGGATTATCATTCCTACACACACTCAGTCCGTGTTTTTCCCGTTTAACGTACCTTGTCGTTAAACTGCTGCCGACAATCGCATCCAGTCGGTACTTCTGTTCTCCTACACCAACCGGAATATCGAACTACCCTTTAATTCAAATCCATTAAAAGTCGAACAGAATGTGCCCTTCCCTTTATTAAAACAAATAAGGAGAGGAGAGGAATACGAGAGAGGACAGACGTTTAGCAGAGTGCTCGGCCTGTTTTGACAGAACTTGGTGAAAAGTGACTGAGGTCAGCGGAAACAGTGTGGAGCGGCGAGTTCCTGCGGCGCTATTCTCCACGGCGTCTGACTCTAATGATTAGTTGTGACAACGGCTCCTGGCTACGTTCACTTTAACATGACATCATGCGCAACCCTGGGCATTCAAGGTTAGAGCAGTTAAATGTGTGGGTGGGACAATGTTTTTGGTCAAGATCTCTGCATAATTACTGGCCGTGCCAAGCTTTTTTTTTTCACATTTTGCAAAAGTTTCAAATATTTACTTAACTATATTCTTCCTACCTCCCAGGTCCTATTTAAGTGCATGACATGTTTGTTACTCTGTCCTTTATTCTGTTTGGCACGACTATGATACTTGAATAATTATTTAGCCTAACCATCACTACATTAAGGATATGAGACCAAGTACTGCTATGAGGTCAAGTACTTTATTATTGTTTACAGTATTTCTTATTGTATAGTGTTCTATAAAATTCATACTGCGGGAGGGAATGGGGCGTAAGCATTCCATTGTACTTGTTGCACTTGTATCTTTACCAGTGCTGCCTATAGCCTACAACTATTTATAATTCGGACATCTCATAACGGAAACAAAACCGGATGTCACCAGTACTTAGACCTGGCTCCGGGCGGGTAATCCCTTTTTACTGAACTATATATCGTCCAACCGGAACGGCACAGATCTGCACTGCGCTGGATAAATGGATTTGCTATTAAATTAGCGTTGACAGTGTGTATACGGACGGACCTCTCTGTTCTCCACCATTTGTCCTCGGGCTCAGAAACTCACTGTGTATCACATCTTATTCATCAAGTGTGTCAATGCAGGACGGAATAACGGATAACAAATGATTCTCCAAGACACTTTCCTGTAGCACACTGTAGCACACAGCGTACAGTAGGTCTTATATTCAATGCTCATTTAACCAAACCTCAAAGAATGCAAGAGAGCTCTTGATTGTGATCCAGGTAACTGGAAATAACCCTTTTTAATAGGTCACGAGGCATCCTCCGATTCAAAGCGCCATGAGCATTACGTGGTCCCAGGGTACCACCTCATGCTTCAGCCAACATTAATGCATTAGCCATACGCTTTGCTAGTTTATCAAAAGGAGAGAACCATAGGGCTTTGACTAGAGCCCCCTCAGGCAGAGAGAGAGAGAGAGAGAGAGAGAGAGAGAGAGAGAGAGAGAGAGAGAGAGAGAGAGAGAGAGAGAGAGAGAGAGAGAGAGAGAGAGAGAGAGAGAGAGAGAGAGAGAGAGAGAGAGAGAGAGAGAGAGAGAGAGAGAGAGAGAGAGAGAGAGAGAGAGAGAGAGAGAGAGAGAGAGAGAGAGAGAGAGGGGATTCCAGGCCAGTTTGCAAAGCCTCAGTGAAGCCATGGTATTCCCTTAATGATGGCGACCGGCCAGCGTGGTGACCGTGACTGCAAAATTATAATAATAATAATCACTAATAAACACTTCTGTTGAACAGTCTTCGCCATTCTATGATGATTTGTGCACGACCACCACCCCCTATAGGGAGCTTCCCTCCCCCCTATAGGGAGCCTCCCTCCCCCTATAGGGAGCCTCCCTCCCCCTATAGGGAGCTTCCCTCCCCCCTATAGGGAGCCTCCCTCCCCCTATAGGGAGCCTCCCTCCTCCCTATCGCTAACCCCCCCCCTGTGCTCCCTCGGCGTACCGGCCCTGTTTGCTCCACACTCCCCGACCTGTATCATATTCTAATATCTACTGCTGTTTATGTTTTTATGTCATTCATTTGCCAATGAGATGAGACGTTCAGAGGTGACACGGAGGTGCACCACGTCTTCTGTTTTTTGGTCTATTTTTCTCACCAGCATTGTTTTAATGTGCCGTCTGTTCACCGTCTTCACACTCTTTACCCAGTTGATAGAAGACAAGATGATCCTTTTTAGATGTTTCCTGAATGCGTGACACAATGTTGTTTTTTGCTTCAGAAGCTAGGCCTGATTAAAAACCATTTGCATGCAATACAATCCATTTGAGGGAGGACTAGCCCTGGTGTGTGTGTGTGTGTGTGTGTGTGTGTGTGTACGCTCGCACACACACGCTTACAAAAATGGTGTTAAACCTGCACTAAGCGTGTGTCTCCGGGTGCCGCCAGAGACCGTGTGGTGGAATGCGATGAGGTCATCTGGCCTGGAGGCGAGACGGACGGTGCTACCGGCCAACCAGATCTGGCAAACCACTTACCTGTACCTACGCAGTGGGCCGTACCTGCAGGATTTAAGTGCATGTCATCTTCTCTGTGTGTTTTATTTAGACTAAAACCGAAATCTTCGATGCAAAACCGTTGAAAGGTGATAAACGATAATATCTAATTATTGCCCAGCCCTAATTTGGTTTGAAGTTACCGATGAAAGTTACATAATTCCAAACTGTATTGTGTGTGTGTGTGTGTGTGTGTGTGTGTGTGTGTGTGTGTGTGTGTGTGTGTGTGTGTGTGTGTGTGTGTGTGTGTGTGTGTGTGTGTGTGTGTGTGTGTGTGTGTGTGTGTGTGTGTGTGGTGTGTGTGTGTGTGTGTGTGTGTGTGTGTGTGTGTGTGTGTGTGTGTGTGTGTGCTTAAGTGGAAATTCATTCATTCCCTTCCTCCAGTGATAATAATGACTAGGACATTATTTATACTGCCTGCTTTCAAAGCTTTCTGAAGTGACACTAAACGGATTGTCCCTAATCACTCAACGAATGCAAGAATGTGTGTGTGTGTGTGAGGAAAAGACACGAATAGCACAATAAGGTGCAAGTGACAGACAATCCAGAGAAATATGATTTTGGCTTTCTCTAGCAACGGAAAAGCACAAAGACTCTTCCACCGAGATGTCGCTCAGGCACTTTCACATCCCTTTAGGTTTTCTACTGCTCTTCATTATCTGGCTCATCAAGTGAATGGCGCTATCGCAAGCTATCACTGTGCCACGAGCTACGCCTTCAAACACAAGCTAACCATGTGTTTAGTGCGAGAGAGCGCTTGTCTAACATCTTTTTAGCCTCGGGGCCTGGGTGGTTTTCATATGCATGTCACATCCGCTAGCCTGCTAGTTAGCGCTTTGCTATCGTCAGACTAACTGTATTGTGACTGTACTGTCCTTTTTATTATAAAATATTTTCTTTTTTTTTGGAGTGAACAAAGAGAACTTAATAATAACAGAAGGAAAATATATTCTTTACATTATAAACCGAAATAAAGGAATGGTGTTTCTTTAAAAATCATATACGGTATATGTATATATCCAATAGCTGATACCCACTGCTCCTAACACTAGGATGGGTTAAATGCAGAGAAGCATCCATTCACTGTGTGTGTGACCAATAAAGAGGATTCAAATCCTCCAGGTTTAGATTTACTCTTTATTTTTCGTTGCTTTCACTTGTTTCCCCAGCATTGCCTGTGTCTCATTATGGACCAAATGGCCTCTCCCTTTACTTCTTACATCGGGACTTCATCGTTGGCTCCTCTCCTTTCACAGGGGCGTGGTGCGCGTGGACATTAATCTCCAGGACGTGGACATCGACCAGTGCTCCTCCGACGGCTGGTTTGCAGGAACCCATCGATGCAACCTGACCACCATGGAGGTGAGTGCGCCGAAGACACTGACTCAAATGGCCATTGATTCCCCCCCCCCCCCCCCCCCCCCGCCGCCATAAAGCTGGACGGTGGCGTACACGGTGCCCCATGTAACTCTATTTACTATTTGGTAGTTATTCAACAGCCAGACGCTCTCATCCGAAGCAACAGGGGGGGTTTCAGATCAATCAGATGGGAGCAGGTATAGGGGTTAGACGTCTGGCTGAAAGATGCTTCCAGGGTAGACCGTGATTGACATTGGGGATTGAATCCAAAACCGCTTGGCTGGCAGTCAAAGCCCCCTGAGAAGTTTGTGATTGGTTGGACATGTGTTTGGAGTCTTGTTCGAAGCTGTACGGATTTACCGTTTGGTTCCCACAGAACTTGCCGCAACTGGTTTGGACGGGTTCTAGTCCGGTCAGGCTGGTTCTGGAGTACACTTATGTTTAGTTTTTTTAATGGTGGTGGTTGAATTATCACCATGGAGGATCAGGACATCTCATTCCCTGATTGATTCGCTGAATCCGTCTTGCCTATTAATCACAGTGTGTATGGGTTAGGGTTAGGGTTAGGGTTAGGGTGGTTAACCCTATTAATCACAGTGTGTATGCAACACTTCTCAGTGGCAGAGGGAGCGAGAGACGCATTTCAGATTCAGAGTCTCTTTTTAGCTCTTTTCTGCTCTCTCGTCACAACTCTCAAATCGTACCTACGCTTTAAAGTCTCTAATGTAAGCCTCGGAGACACAGAGTGTGTTTCTGCGATAATGGATCTTGTACTCTTCAAAAACAAGTTCAACTGTCAGAAGCAACGAACGCAAACCGCCTCCATGTTCCAAAGTCACGCTGACATCTCAAAGCGAAAACGGCAAGCAGGATGTGAACACGTCCTGCGTTATTGGTGGTGGTAGGACGTGAACATTGCCACGGGCGAGCAATAGCATGGTAGGCATGGCAACCTGCAAAGCTACGCTTGAAATGTAATGCCTCACATGAAAAGGGGTCAAGAGTCAATCGACCAATCAACGACACTGCTTAGCTAAGCTCGGTGTCCGTCTTCCGTTTTGTTGCTGTGCAACTGGCCAGGTACATTTGGACTCCATTTTATCGTGTGTAGCCCTTATAATCACAATTTTAATCTTGCTGAAAGGGCTTTATTGTATCCTGGCTATTATCACATTGCATCACTGGGCTCCTTTTTAAAACCACAGTACTGATGATCACTAGGGATCTCTGATACTGGTTATCTGCTGTTAAGTCAGTTTATGTCATATTAAAATGTACAACATACTAAAATGTCTTAAACAGGAAGAGGCCACATGGTGGTTAGGTGGGACAGAGTGGCTGATATTGGTGATATGATATGTGATACTGGTGATATGATGTGTACTGGTGATATGATATGTGATACTGGTGATACTGGTGATATGATATGTGATACTGGTGATATGATATGTGATACTGGTGATACTGGTGATATGATATGTGATACTGGTGATACTGGTGTCCACTGGTGCTGTGATAGTTGTGATCTAGTGTTCACTGTGGCCCTAATGGTGCTGACGTGTTATCTTAGCCCCCCCATTAACACTGATAGATTTTCGAATATCTGCTTCATAATACATGTGATGTAATGGACAGCAGTGAGTCGGCTTGAATAATTAATCCCTGTGCGCGCGCACACACACACACACACACACACACACACACACACACACACACACACACACACACACACACACACACACACACACACACACACACCACACACACACACACACACACACACACACACACACACACACACACACACACACACACGTGCGCGTACACCCGTGCTGTGAGAGCCTGTTCACACACTCCTGATGTGTGTAGTGGGAGAGCATGTGTGTGTCTATTTGTGTGTGTTATGTTCACTTGTGTGTGCTTATGCTAGTGTTTGTGAGTGTGTCCACTTGTGTGCACGTTTCTGTGTGTATTTGGTGGCCATAAACAGAATAGGTTGTTCCTCTTGATCTCACACTGTTCTTTCATTCTGTCAACCGCAGAAGCTGGCCTATCTATTTATATGTTTATCTACTCTCTCTCTCTGTCTGTCTGTCTGTCTGTCTGTCTGTCTGTCTGTCCCTATGGTAACATGAAGTGTGTTGGGAGGGAGTGTGGGTGTAGATGTTTGTGTGTGGACGTTGCGCTATCAACATCTGAACTATTATTAGAACGTTGCAGAAAAATGTGTTTTCACATCCCCACACTGGTGTGAAACCAGATTAACAGAGTCAAGAACAATGTGGTTCCACATCACCACACTGGTGTGAAACCAGATTAACGGAGTCAAGAACAATGTGGTTCCACATCACCACACTGGTGTGAAACCAGATTAACAGAGTCAAGAACAATGTGGTTCCACATCACCACACTGGTGTGAAACCAGATTAACGGAGTCAAGAACAATGTGGTTCCACATCACCACTGGTGTCAAACCAGATTAACGGAGTCAAGAACAATGTGGTTCCACATCACCACACTGGTGTGAAACCAGATTAACGGAGTCAAGAACAATGTGGTTCCACATCACCACACTGGTGTGAAACCAGATTAACGGAGTCAAGAACAGCCCTTCATTGGCAACCAGGGAATTGTTTGGTTTCATCGGCCTCCGTTTTCATGTTAAAGTGGTTATTTTCTGCCAAAATGTGGATAATGGCTTCTTAATGTGTTTCTGTGGTGCTCTGCATTCCTCCAGGCTTCCTGTGGTAGTAGAGTGGTGTCTGCAGACTGGTACCACTACAGCACCCCTGATGAGTGCTACTCAGTCTTTACTCTTTAGTCGTTCAGTAGACTAAAGCGAGTATACTAATGTCATTAAGGAGTAGGTGTTCTGTGTTGAAAAATTGGGGTTCAAACTCGGGAACCTCCAAGATGTACTCTTATCGTCAACCATCCTATTGCTGAATCCACTTTTCTTTGAGAAAAGCACATCTTTTTTCGGCTGTGTTGACTACCATAGGTAGGGTTAGGTATAGAAGATATAGGTATAGAAGATATAGAAAACCTCCATCTTCGTTTTGTTTTAATCTATTTAGACAGAGAGAGAGAAAGAGAGAGTCTCTGTGCAAGGGGTGTGGTGGGAAAGAAAAACAGAGGCAGAGAGAATCTAATCAGGAAAATACTATTATTATTATTATTATTGTTATTACAAATTTCTCCAAGCAGGAAATATATCACACAGTAATGACTGGAAGTTCTGGCTGCAGAAGAATCAATCGGGCCACTTGGGCGAGGGCGGGCCTTCACGCTGTCACACAACACTGTGGCCAATAGGAATTAACTTACTGACTCACGACGAGGGTAGGATTTTAATACATGGTTTTCGCAGGCTGATGCATCTGTCCGTCATACATCTGGGCGGGCACTCTCTCATTTATGATGTTACTATAGAGGGTCGATTTTTGTAAAAAAAGCCCTTTTAACAATATTTTACAGCCAAGAAGGGGGGGGAATCTTGACCTTCAACCCCGAATCTAGGCCCTCTTATTCATCTTTATTTCCAACTTTTGTCTCATTCCTCACGGCCAACAGCACTCGGATCACTGCGTTCCTCTTTTCCTTTTTTTCCCCCCTCTCAAAGACTTGCTCTCGCCTCTCGCGTTGGCTCTCCGAGTTTCGGTTTCTACGATGATGAATGTCTCAATCAATTAGCTTATTGCTCGGTACAAGTACTGTCGCCATGGCCCTCTGGGGGTCGCAGGGGGAGGTGCACCGCCCGCGGTGGTTCATAACCTGAGTGATCACCATGTCTAGGAGGTTCACTGGAGGTGAGGTGACGTCTTAAGTACTGTTTTGCTTTCTTTGAGTACTCTATACACTTACACTCATTTACACCACTCAACACTTTGGCTTTTATTGACAAACTTAGTTTAGTTCATATTTTGAAATGTAAATCTGATTCTTGAATTTTGTTTTCATGAATTAAAGTTTGAATTACATTAAAATGTTACACAATTTGATGAGAAAAACTAACTACTCAATGGAAAGTTGCCATTAATTTACTCAGCACCTTCAAGACCCTTATAATTACATTTAACACAAACACTTCTACTCAAGTTTAAGGACTCTACTAGTGCTTTACGTTAGCGTTTAGGCTCAGCCTCCATCAACAGGAATATAATGGAAATATATTTAGTATTATTTATTTATTATCTTTTTTACACATCATTTTTTGAAAGACTACCAAATAATGTCCATTTTAATAGTAGCTGTAAGCTTAGTACATTTGAATCATTACTGTAGATAGTGTAGAAGCAATGTGTGCTATGTGTGTGTTGTTGAGGCTGGGCAGATATTTTTTGCCTGCTTGGTTGTTATTATGAAATGTCTTGGAGTGGCTGTCTTTAACTGCCATATCTTGACCTTGGATGTCAAGGTCACTGTGCCAATCACGTCTCAATCATGCCCAATTCTGCCCGCCCTCTTCCTTTGCGATGGTGAATTCATGGTGAATTCATGGACCAATCAGTGTTAGCATCTGATTAGCATCTCCCCCTTCCGCCGTACCCCGCAAATGCATCTGCTGTCATCTTTCTACCTCTCGCTCTCGCCGCTTGATTCTTTCTCTGTCCTTTCCTCTCGTTGAAACAAGCATAAACACACACACACACACACACAAAAACACAACCACACACACACACACAGGCTTACGCACACTCCCACATTCACACACTCATACATAGGCACACACAGGCAAAGACACCATTACATCTGGGTAGAAATCTCAATCACTAAATCCTGTCCGCTGTCCACTAGCACCTTTCACATAAACATAAAAAAGCTCTTGACAGACAGACAGGCAAAGACGGCCAGACGGCCAGACAGATGGCACGGCAGACACAGGCAGGCAGACAGACAGACAGACAGATAAATGGAAATGCAAACTGACAGGCAGACAGACAGACAGACAGACAGATAAATGGAAATGCAAACTGACAGGCAGACAGACAGGCAGGCAGAGAGACAGACCGGCAGAGAGACCAGGTAGAAAGCAAAGCAAATATGTTTGGTCTTAGTAAAGGACTCGCAATGGCCGAATACATTTTTCCGAAGAGAACACGACCATTTAGACCTCATCACAGTTAATAAAACTGTACATTTATGGACGTTTTTTTAACATTTATTTACAGAAGAAACGGTTGAATCCTTCCTCGCCGTAGACGCACCCTTTAATGCGCCTCGCCTCATCTATTTCCGTCCGCCTCGCACCTCGAGTGTTCCTTCGATAATGAGAGCGAAAACAGAGAGAAAATGCTTACTCCTTCATCTCCACGCCCCCCCTCGTCCTCCCCCACCCCCCTGTCCTCCCCCACCCCCCGGTCCTCCCCCACCCCCCGGTCCTTAGCTAAAAATAGCCTTGCCTCGCACGCCCTGGGAGGCCTCCCTCTCTCTGCTAGGAGAACATGGTACTGTACCTGGGAAAGACTGGGAACAAACCAACCAACCCCGGGCCCACACACACACACACACACACACACACACACACACACACACACACACACACACACACACACACACACACACACACACACACACACACACACACACACACACACACACACACACACACACACACACACACACACACACACACACACACACACACACACACACACACACACACACACACACACACGGGGACCGGGGGCTTCATGTTCCGTGATTGATTTAAAAGGAACTGGGAATGAGTTTTTTGGTAATTTTTTTGTTTTTGTTTGTTATTTTTTTCCTCGTCAGGTAATTATTAGTGGCCAGTATTTATAGAATTCTCAGTCAAAGATAAAAGCTTCTAAGCGCTTTACGGGAGCCTAATGACGAGAAGGCCTATGGAGGAAGTCAGCATGGGCGGCTATTGGAGCATGAAAACCTATTAAAATAGACCGAACAGAAGAAGAAAAGTACCCCCTAAAGTCAATTATACTAGCCAACTGCACAATAAATACAATAGATATCCCAAAACCTAATATTAAGTAACTGTCTGCCCTGGAATGGGCAAAGTGAAACAAACCCAGAACAAACACACACACTATACTTGCTAGTATAGTAATTATGTTAGCTAATTTTGTTAGCCAGTTGTGTTGATTCCAACTGGGGATTGCCTCGCGTTTTTTACATCCATTACATACTATACTACACACGGACTTGGCTATTCTTTTGTTATGTAGCACGTAGCTAGCTAGCGTAATAGCTGGAGCAAAACACTTTCATTATTGTAATTGCCAATTGCTACATTCTTTGCATTGTTCCATTCCAGGATCTTCTTCTAGCCTGTGAATAGCCTAATTGCTAATGATCTATCATTGCTAATGATCTATCATTTATCTGACACAAGCTGTGATTACTCACTGCAGTGGAGAAGGATGTTTTCAGGGTGATGATATGGAGGGAGTATATTCACTATTTAGTCATTAAGCAGACACCTCGAGATAGGTTAAGAGTCAGTTAGGCAGTTAGGGCTGAGGCACCTTGCTGGAGGTTGCCTACAAACAGGTTCACTGTACCCGTTGGAAGTCGGAACCCACAGTACCTTTCTGACTGGAGTCGGAACAAGTTCTAGTGGGTTCTACAAGTTATAGTTGAGAGCATAATCAGAGAGAGAGAGAGAGAGAGAGAGAGAGAGAATTTTTTTTTGAATTTTGAAAACTCATTTATTTGACTTCAACAAATTTTCCAAAAAAAGATCATCACAGAGATACTTTTTTTTACAAAAAAACCCACAGTGAGGTTGTCAAACACACAAGAACCATAAATAAACGATAAAACAGCCAAAATAAAATACCCAAAACAAAAACACAAGAACAAGACGATGGACCCTTCAGACCAGCCCATCGCCAAATACCAGATGGTCATCTTTTATTTGGCACAAAGCTTGTTTATAGCACCACCTGCTGCCAAATGTCTCCAAATCATTCATTTCTTTATAGAACTTATAATCTACCAAGATCCTTGCCTTTAAGGACTTGATAAAAACCATTTTTGGACAGGCCTCTTGATCACTTTCAATTTTTCTTTTTCTACTTGAATAGATTGCCATCTTTGCCTGCCCAAATACAAAATTTAAAAGTTGACACTTCTGACTGGTCGACTTCCTATATTTAAAACCAATGATAAAAACCTGTGTTGTAAAAAAATCCCCCAAAAACACCACAAGCCTCTCTAATAAAACAAACAAAGGAGAGAGTCTGGGGCATTCTACAAAACAGTGAAAAATGGTTTCCCTCCGTGTGCAGAACGGACAACCTTCCGACACACTAAGGTTTATAATCGAGATAAAAGAGTTGACAGCCACAATACCATGTAAAACCCTCCATTGTAGGTCTGCAACCCTCTTAATCAGCGGTGGTTTGTACACTACCCTCCACTCAGGCCTGATTTCCTCCGTCAAGCCCAGGTACGCCCTCCAGGGACTGTCCACGCGTCCATTTAGTTTTTCCTTGTTCAGGACTTTGGCACACACAGCATAGGCTATTTTACTGTTTAGCGTATTGAGGCGAAACTTCCCTGTATTTAAAAAGATCCCAGTACAGTTTTTAAAATCAGGGCTAATGTCAATGGGGGGGAAAGGATCACTGTCATCTGGCACTCTAAAACCATTAGAGAACATTCTTAAAAGGACACACTCATTTCCACTTAGTTTGCTCTTCCATTGGTCCAGTAATTTCCGTATAATCCTTGAAGACCTCACTCCCATATGGCTAGCCAAGGCCGCGCCATCGTCCAAGTCTGGTCCAGCCAGCTCCACCACCTGTCCCAGAGTTGTGACCTTGGCCCTCTGGAGATTTTCCTGGAGAGTGGAGCCAAATGTACCCTCAGCTGCAAACCGTCCTCCTGGAACCACTGGTTCATTAAGCAGCCAGTACAATGAGGTTGGACCATCCACCCTCTCTTTCTTGAACAGGCTCCAAGCACTAAAAACACTTCGGTAAAACTCTGGGATGTTTTTAAAATCCTGCAAAGTAAAATCCAATAAGAACAGTGAAGTGCCAAGCCCGTAGCCACCAGCCCGCTTTAAGATGGACCTTGCCAGTGGTTTCCACACCACGTCTTTTGGTCCTGTTAAAAACCTTTTTATGAAACCCAGCCTGAAAGTGGCCCCCCTGCTGGCCAGGTGTACGAGTCCATGCCCGCCTTCCTCCTTCTGCAGGTACAGAATGCTCTGGGGCAACCAGTGTAGCTTATCCCAGAAAGCATTCACGATTAAAGCTTGCACCTTCGCCAGTAGATTGGGTGGAGGCTCACAACAGGCGAGGCGATGCCACAACATAGAAGAAACCAAATTATTTAAAACCAAGACCCGACCTTTATAGGATACCTGTGGGAAGACCCAAGCCCACTTCCTTATTCTTCCCTCAACTGTTTCTAAAACATTGTCCCAGTTCCCTTTCATGTAATCTTTGGTTCCGACTAAAACTCCCAGATATTTAATCCCCCCCCTCTTCCAAGTTAGCCCCCCTGGTAGCTTGACGCTTCTAGCTATATCCTTGCTAACTGCCAAAGCCTCGCTTTTTCCCCAGTTAACTCTTGCCGACGATAACAAACCAAAAAAATGTGTGACCTCCTCCATTGTATTAACGTCTTTCTGGTCATTCACAAAAATTATAACATCATCAGCATAAGCGGAAAGTTTAAAAAGACCACTGCACCCTGGGACGCAAACGCCTGCCAACTTGTGTCTTAAGTTGTGCAGAAGGGGTTCTATGGCCAGGGAGTACAGCATCCCTGACAGGCTACATCCTTGCCTCACACCCCTCTGCACTTTAAACGGGGCACTCAAGCCACCGTTAATCTTCACCATACTCTCAATGTCACGGTACAGGACCTGGATCATGGCTATGAAACCAGGGCTGAAACCAAACGCCTGCAGCGTACGCCACAGGTATTGATGTTCAACCCGGTCAAAAGCCTTTTCCTGGTCTATGGAAATAAGACCAGTCTCTATTTCCAATGAACCTGAGACTTCCAAAAAATCTCGAATTAACATGACATTATCCGTGATCAGCCTGCCGGGCACACAGTAAGACTGGTCCACATGGATGACCTCCGCCAACACCCTCCCCAATCTTGTAGCCAGCACCTTGGACAACAACTTGTAATCGGTACACAGCAGGGAGACTGGCCTCCAATTTTTCAATTGCTGCAGATCTCCCTTCTTTGGCAGCAGCGTAACTACCGCCCTCCTGCAACTCAAGGGCAAGCACCCTGTTGCCAGGCTGTCCTTGAGTACATCTAGCAGGTCCTCACCGATGACAGGCCAAAACGACTTAAAAAAGTCTGCCGGCAGGCCATCAATGCCTGGAGCCTTGCCAACCTTCAGGGACTGTAGTGCCTCCTTTAGCTCCTCCATAGAAAGCACTTCCTCGAGGACTTTGTTTGCCTGGACCTGAGGAAGGCCCTCAAAAAAAGGCTGCGCACTCTCAGTGTGAGAAACGACCTCACTTGCGTACAAGCCTTTGTAGAAAGCTGCTGCATATCTGCGTATTTCGTCATGCTCGTACACAGTCGTTCCATTTTCTGTGCACAGGGAGTGAAAGATTTTTCTCTGCCCATTCCTCCGTTCAAGGCTAAAGAAATAGTGTGACGGGGCATCCATGTGCATTGCATTCATAAAACGAGACCTGACCAGCGCCCCCTGTGCTTTGACGCCCAGCAGGCTGCTCAACGCTGTCTTTTTTGCTGTGAGTTCCTCAATATGGCCTCGATTTCCTGTGGACTCCGCCAATGACTGCATGTCCACGATTCCAATCTCTAGTTCTCTCATTGTCCTGGCCCTGTCCCTGCTGACATTGAGAGTATACTGTTGACACAAGTCTTTATCTGACACTTTCCAACATCCCACCACTGCTGCAAGGAGATAAAATCATTCCTCCTTTTTCGGTACTCACCCCAAAAAAACAAGAAAGCAGCTCTAAAATTCCTATCAATTAAAAGTGTGTTATTAAAATGCCAAAAAGCACTCTTGGATTTTACATTGCTTATAAACACTGAACATTGAACCAAACAGTGATCAGTAAAACCAACAGGAATAATAGAGCTGCATTTAAAGACGTTAAAATGATGCTTAAAACAATAAAACCTGTCTAGCCTAGCTAACGATAAACTATTGTCTCTAGTGTGAGCCCAGGTGTACTGCCTCTGAACCCCATGGAAACTTCTCCACACATCCCTCAGCTCGCATGAAGCCGTGAGCCGTGTGAGTCGCTTCAGAGAGGCAGGGTGAGGCTCAAGGTGGTTCCTGTCCAGTGAGAAATCTTCTGTGCAGTTAAAATCACCTCCTAAAAACAAATACTCATCGCTATCACACTGGCTTATAGTTTCACTGAGTGTCTAAAAACAGTAGCCTTTCTGTTCCTCTGGTTGGGGCATAAATATTGATAAAAACCATCTTCACCTCCTCATATTGGGCTTTTATTTTTAAAAGCCGGCCTTCCACTACCACCTCCTGAACATAAGAGAAAGGTTTAAAATGATTTGAGAATAAAATGCCCACTCCACCACTGTTAAAAGACTTGTGACTTAGGAACACATCTCCGCTCCATTCCTTCTTCCACTCACTTTCTATATCTGCTGTACTGTGCGTTTCTTGCACAAATAAAACGTCAAGTCTCTTCTCACTAAAAAGCTGAAAAAGACAGGCTCTTTTAAAAACGTTTCTCGCCCCATTTAAATTTAAAGTGCCGATTCTAAAATCACACATTTTGTTGTTTTTTAAAGGGCAGTCCAACACCAAAAAAAAACCCCACACAATGAACAAAAACAAGACTGTTCAGAAGGCGTTATCGTTGGAGACCACCTCCAACTTTGCCTTTTGTAACAGCTTCCTCAGCCTGTAGGTTTCTTTTCTTGTGAAGCAATTTTCGGATGCTTCACTGGGGTTGTTTCTTAGGCCTATACGCTTTACTGAATCGATGAAAGCGGTTAAATTAGAAAAATGCTTTCCTATTTGAACTTTGCGTCCTTTTGATTTGTCTAAAAAGCTTTTGATGCACTCAAAAGAGTACTCAGTGTCATCTTTGGTTTCAAAATAATCACTCATACTTTCATCCTCAGACACATCGGATGACGAGCTTACTACTTTCTTGGCCTTAGACTTGTTTTTCTCCTCAGTTATATTTTTCCTTTTACCCGACGGTTTGGAGGATTCATCTCCGATCACCATCCCCACCTCCCGTTCCTCCACCATCTCCTGTGCCACCTCGTTTCTCCCTAACGCTGGTACCGCCAAAGGCCATTCGACCGCATCTAGAGCCCCCGCCGGCGGGGCCCCAGCGCCCGCAACAGCCGGGGGCACCCCTACTACCCCCCCGAAAACCGTGACAGTCGCCCAGAGGGGTCGCCCCGATGCCCCCGCTGGGAGCACCGCGACGACCGCCGGGGCCACCGCGATATCCACCAGGGGGCCCGCGGCGGCCACCGGGGGCCCCCGGGGGCACCGCGGCAGCCACCGGGGGCCGCGGCAGCCACCGGGGCCCCGGTGACCACCGGGGCCACCGCGGCGGGCACCGGGGGGTCCGCGCCGGGCACCGCGGCAGCCACCGGGGGCTCCGCGGCGGCCACCGCGGCGGCCACCGCGGCAGCCACCGGGGGCCCCGCGGCGGTCACCGCGGCGGCCACCGCGGCGGCCACCCCGGGGGCTCCGCGACGGGCACCGCGGCGGCCACCGGGGCCCGCGGCGGCCACCGCGGCGGCCACCGCGACGGGCACCGCGGCGGCCACCGCGGCGGCCACCGGGGGCCCCGCGACGGGCACCGCGGCGGCCACCGCGGGCCCCGCGACGGGCACCGCGGCAGACAACGGGGTCACCGCCCCGGCCACCCCGGCGCCTTCTTTCAACTGCGGACACAACCGCGAGAAATGACCCTCTAGTCCGCATTTAAAACATTTCTGATTCTCTGTTGTTGCAAAGACCGTATAATCAAAGTTTTCAACCTTGAACTTCATTACTAGGTCCAAAACGGCTTCGTTATTCTTCAGAATCATGAACGTATTTCTCCTGAACGACAGGACGTGCTTTAGATGTGGGGACTTGCACCCTAGAGACACCATCCGGATCGGAGACACTAGAAGCCCATAGCGGCCCAGTTCCATACCCAGCGCCTCGTTACTAAGGAACGGGGGGGCGTTAGAGATCATAACTCTCCTCGCCGAGTTAAACAGTGGCATGACCTGTGTGTACACATCGCGGATTGCGACTCCGCTTTCCACAACACTGTTCACTTTATCTATACTATCAAGAAAGACCACCACAGCTCTGTTCATCCTTGCCGCGAATTTTACAGACTTGTAGCCAACTTTCTCCCCCACCGCCAAACTGCACTCCTCTACCGACACCTGAGCGGCGGGGGAGAGCTTCACGGCGTGCCGCCGGGACAGCTTCTCCCCCCCGCCCTCCTCCGGACTCACACCTGCGGGCATTCCGCCCGCCGGCCCGGTGATTGCAGAAACAATCACCAAACTCAAACCAAGATCGACGTACAGTAAAATAAAAACCAAACTAACTACATGAAACGGACAACACGATCCGTCAGACAACGGACCGTCAAAAGAAAAAACAAAGAACAAAGATAGTAAAGATTAGATTAGAAGCTTTCACTCACCACGCCAAACTCTCAGCAGCACTCGCTCACACAAACGCTCACGCATGCGCACGAGAGAGAGAGAGAGAGAGAGAGAGAGAGAGAGAGAGAG
Source organism: Muraenolepis orangiensis (assembly GCA_027704905.1). Classification (NCBI taxonomy): domain Eukaryota; kingdom Metazoa; phylum Chordata; class Actinopteri; order Gadiformes; family Muraenolepididae; genus Muraenolepis; species Muraenolepis orangiensis. The sequence continues at coordinate 22,164,208 of CM051020.1, read as the reverse complement.
AGAGAGAGAGAGAGAGAGAGAGAGAGAGAGAGAATAAACAATGTTGAATTTCAAGGTAGGAGACATTACAGTCTCTTCTCTCTCTCTCTCTCTCTCTGTCTCTCTCTCTCTCTCTCCCTCTTGCTGTCTTTCTCTTGCTGTCTCTCTCTCTCTTGCTGTCTCTCTCTCTTAGTGTGAGGATGACCCTTCCATACACATCCCTGTCCATCGCACACACACACACACAGGGAATATTGAAAAAATATTTATATTTATATAACCTGCTAGCCAAGCACATTGGGATGAGGTGAGGCGTACGCCGTCCCTATCAAGTTAATATGGGATCTGCTTCATCTGACCTGACACCGACATCTGGTGGGGATTGACACATCACTGCGTTTAGCTCTCCAGTACAATACATCACCGGCTCCATTCCACTCGTCACATGACACGTGATGAGCATCTGTGGGAAAAAACACTTCAAACACTTCATCCCCATCCCATAATCCACAGAAGAAGCCTCTTTGCGGTCTCTGCTGGCTGCTTAGGGTGGTAACGGGAAGCCGGGTGTGTTTATCTATGCTAGCCATAGCCTGATGGCGGTGTTTACCCTCCACCCACCATCGCCACCACCCCCCCGCCCTCCTCTCCCATCCCACTGAGCCAGGGTGTGTAGCTGGCTGGCATGGATGCAAGGCTTTGGCTTCTGGATGACTCCCAGAGCCAGGGGCCCTCGTCCTGGCCAGCAGCGCTGGGGCTAACACTAGCTAGTTGACCTTGTTTGGATAGACCTGTGGGCTTGTCTGGCTGACAGCCTGGCTAACTGGCATGCTCTGTCTGTCTGTCTGTCTACCTGCCTGTCTGTCTGTCTGCCTTCCTGTCTGTCTGTCTGTCTACATGTATGTCTGTCTGCCTGTCTCGCTGGCTGCTGAGCTGAGAGAAGGAACATGCTTTCCTGGTCTTTATAGTGTGTATGTGTGTGTGTGTGTGTGTGTGTATGTGTGTGTGTGTATTTGTGAGCGATCTCGAGGGAGAAAACGCACAACATGAACACAAATACATAGATAGCTGTTTGTTATCGTGCCTGGGTTGTGTGTTGGGTACTGTGTGTGTGTGTGTGTGTATGTGTATGTGTGTGTGCCTGTGGTGTAAGGGTGGGGGGGCGTTGTTACGTAAGTAACTTGCGATTTTGCAAGGTGTGTGTGTGTGTGTGTGTGTGTGTGTGTGCGTGTGCGTGTGGTGTAAGGGTGGGGGGGCGTTGTTACGTAAGTAACTTGCGATTTTGCAAGATTTGTGTGTGTGCGTGTGCGTGCGTGCATGCACACACACACACACACACACACACACACACACACACACACACACACACACACACACACACACACACACACACACACACACACACACACAGGGTAAATGAGTCTCCAGCCAGAGGCTGGAGAGAGAGAGGCAGCCTCCTCCTCCTCACCTTGTGTTTCCTCGGTCAGTAGGTGTGTTCTGATTGGACGAGGGGGGGTCAGTAGGTGTGTTCTGATTGGACGAGGGGCTCCCCCTCTGGGCTCCCCCTCTGGGCTCCCCGGTGCTCTGCAGGGCCACTATAGACTCCCACCCAGGGGCCATTAGCCGGCTGATTAGGCCCTAGGTACGAAGGTCGTCGGGGGGGATATGGTGGGGGCGGCCAGTCTTCGTTGGCTAGAAAAGAGGGCTTCATTACCTGCTGGCCGCTGCTGCTAGCTTCCTGGGGCAGCCAAGATGGCCGCCCCTCAGTGCTACTGGGAGCTGTGGACGCTGAGGTTTGTTCCCTGGTAACGGGTGGAGGAGGAGGGGGAGGCTTTGATGTCATGTCAAACTGTGTGTGTTTGTGTGTGTGTGTGTGTGTCTGTCTGTGTCTGTGTGTGTATCTTCATCATCATGTGCTGCTGCTCCTGCCTCAACGTGGGTTGATATTATACATATGATATGATATGATATATTTGTACAATATATGATATATTTTATCATATATAATATACAGCTAGGTGTATACCATAGAGGAAGGGGGCGAGAGAGCTGCAGAGGGAAATAGAGAGAGTCGGCATATAAAACAGAGGAAAGGGGGTGAGCGAGCTGCAGAAACAGTGGCAGTTTGACCCGTCACAAGTATTCTGACAAGGAGACCCTGCTGGTGGGCCACTGACCAATCAGAAGGCTCCGGCTGTAGGGTCACACATGTAACCATAGTGATAAGCATGTCAGAGAACACATGATTGCCACGCCTGCCATGTAAACATAACAATACTGCATGGGGGACTCAGGGCGATCAACATATACAACACAACATATGCTGAGAATATCCTCTCTCTCTCTCTCTCTCTCTCTCTCTCTCTCGATGTGTCTCTCTTAGTGTGAGGATGACCTCAGAGATACATACCCCCGTTCAACACACACACACACACACACACGGTCCCTAAACCCCCCCCAATCCGAACGGGCCCCTGTGTGTGTGTGTGTGTGTGTGTGTGTGTGTGTGTGTGTGTGTGTGTGTGTGTGTGTGTGTGTGTGTGTGTGTGTGTGTGTGTGTGTGTGTGTGTGTGTGTGTGTGTGTGTGTGTGTGTGTGTGTGTGTGTGTGTGTGTGTGTGTGTGTGTGTGTGTGTGTGTGTGTGTGTGTGTGTGTCCGTCTGTCTCCGGGCAGCAGCGTTGCCACGGTGATCAGGTGTGACTGATGGCAGGTAACCGGGAGACGGTGGGCACTGCTCAAAACACCCTCCAACAAGATAAATCACCACCACACACACACACACACAGACATGTACACATACACACACTCACAGAAAGACAGACAAATCACATAACTTTACTGTAAAACCAGGAAAAGACAATATACCACATCACGATATTACGATATCCAAAACCTTAGATCATATCTAGTCTCAAATCACGATATTGATATACAGTGATATGGACATATTGCCCAGCCCTCCTTAGTGGAGGCGGTCTATCGTCTATTTTACATCCCATCTGCTGCTCTGCTAGTGGGATGTGTTCACTCCTCTAGCTCATCACCCAGGTCCCGGAGAAAGAGCACTTCCCAAATAGATGCCCCTGTGCAGACATGCAGAGTCAGGTCAGCTTGTGTGTAAGCTCCAAGCTGGAGTTGGCATTGTTTGTTCCCCCCTCACCACCCGGTCACAGAGCTGGATGCTGGATGTATGTAGCGTCTACACTGTCTCTAGGTCCGATGCTATTCTTTACTTTTCACTTAGGCCAAGAGGAGCGGCTTTGATCTGAGTCTTACTTTGTGTGGAAGGCTTTTTGTCAATGGAAATATGCTAGCTAAAGAATGGAAAAAGGAATGAAGGAAGGAATGATGTAAGGGAGGAAAAGGACCACTTTCCTAAATGTCCTTGCACAGCACAGCAGATCAAATCCCATCCCCAGAAGTCAGGGAATTCATATTTCCCTTTTTAAATCATCCAAATACACAATCTAGATATTAATTACCTTGACTAATTTGGCAAACGGCAGCTAAAACGTGGCCAGGATAGCATGCGTGTCCCTGGAGTCTGAGTGTCCTCACCCAGCTCTCCTATCTAATGTTCCGTTCCACGCTAATTTAATATCGACAGCATGAAGGTGTACTTTAAACGAGAGCCAGAAAACAATTAAATATAATTATTAAATAATTTGACCCCATCCACATTCAGACAGATCATTTGGTCATCAGTCACTTCTGATCAATTTCAGCAATTTTTGTTGGTTCATTTGTCACCGGGATTTCGTTTTTTTCATCGCTTAATAACTTAATTGTATATGATTGAACTCCTTTCCATGAGATACGATGATCCATCCGGAGGTCATATCTTAATTAGATCACATTGCCTTCTTAACATTTTAATTTCAAGAAGGCAAGGGGAAATATTATAAATATTGTGTAGGGGTTGTGGTAACATTATATGCATTCTAAAATGTGCTCTTGAGCAATTGGCGTAATTGATGTAACATGTAAGCATGTTTTACATCTCTGGGTGACAGACTAAGGGAAAAGGATGGGAATCAGCAAAGTAGATAAATATTGTAATATTGTTTGAAAATATTGCGATGCTCTTAAAGTTGTGATAGAATATCACGATATTTGGTGCGATTTTAGCTTTTGTATAGCTTAACCAAATGCATATAATATTTAGGGATTGATGTTCATGGTCTTTCGATGAACTTGGCCCAACAGAACATAGTTGCTGCAAATCAACTATAGGTGAATACACTGTAGCGCCCCCTGGAGGATGGTACCCTTAATATTTTTACACAAGGATTTTGTTGATGTTTCTAACGTGTACTGTCCACATGGTTTCAGTGCCTGCCCATCCGTGGTCATGGGTTCGTCCTGGACAAGTACACCTGTCTCTGCCGGAAAGGCTTCTACCACCCCAACCGAGTAGCGCTCAACGGATTCACAAGTAAGTGATCGCGTCTTCTAACTGAATGAATAGATGAGTTATTTGGGGATTATTGTCAGGAAAAAATATATGAACTATAGCTTTTGTTTATGAATGGTTAATAAACAACTGAATGACTGATTGCTACAGCCTCCTGTCTCTCTCAGTGTTTTTTTGGAACAAATCTCTTCCAATCAGGGGCTGTTTACACTCGACATAATGTACCAGGCATTAGGAATAGAACTACACTCCTGCTGGGCGCTAAACTCAACTCAAACTGCATATGGAAACACAGCTGAACAATAGTGAACTCTCACAGTATATGTACTCATGGTCTATTGTCTAAATGTGCACCGTCACATCGTCTAAATCTGCGTGTATCTGTAAGAGGAAAGCACTTATAGGGTACCAAGGCAGGTCTGACAGCATAGCCCACACCCTGGCCTATCACGGTGCCCCTAACACTAAGTAACACGTCCTGCAGTCGTCTGGGCAGAGAGGCAAGAGATGTCAATCCCACTTTCCCTCCACTGCAGAGCTCCTCTGTAACTGCACAAGTTAGTTCAGCTCTGCATGGCTGTCAGTCAGCTGGAAGAGCAAACAGCCAATTAGATGGAGTAAGAGGGTGTGAGTCATCGTGACTGAGTCAGTGTTTGGAGAATATGGACATTATTTGTTTTTTTTTCTCCAAAGGCCAAATCCCTCTAAATCGCAGAGACAATGGGTGTTTTCCCCCATAAAGCGTCTATTTAAAAACCAGCCTCCTTTATCTCTGCTGCCATGCGGCCTTCCTCCTGGGATTTACTTCCCTCCTCTTGCCCCCTCAACCAATAGAAACGTTCCGCATTGTCTTTGCTGTATTTATCTTCAACGAAGAGGAGCCTGTTTTTGTTTTTTTTGGTTTGTTTTTTTGAAGGGCCACCCGACTGTAATTCTCTCCCGTTCCTGAGATGTCCTCACCTCTGAAGCGCTGCGTTACATGAGACCTGCTATAAGACACTTTATGGGAAAAGCCTCTGAGCGACTTCATGGAGGGGAGGGGCCGTGTGTCCGGGTTCCACAGAGGGGACTCGCTTCCAAGTTTAAATGATTTCACCTTGACTGTAAAACGAAGGTCAACTGAAATGACCTCACACGCCACATGACGCCACGCACCAACCGACAGATTTGCAGCACCGTCCAAAAAGAGAGAATGTCTTTCTGGAGAACACAACGGCCCAACCCAGCGACGCGTCTCAAACGAATGATGTGTAACACATCTTAACCACTCGCCAATCACCGTTGTCAACCCCCCCCCGCAACACTACCGCTAACACCACCCCCGCTTTCATCACACCCCACTACCATCTCACCACCTCACCCCCACCCACCATCACCACTCTCACTCCCTACTGACGCCACACTGTGTTTAAAAACCCAACTTTTACCACGCTATAGGTGCTTACCATTCTGCAGAGACTCGGCATGTTGTGTGGGTTTTTGTAAATTACTAAATAGTTTTACCATCCGACCGCCGTTCTCCTCGGCGTGTCTCCGCAGGCCAGAGGGAGACCAAACCACGCCGCCGGACGGGAGAAGGCGGCCCCGAGGCCGGAGCCCCCGCCTCCTCCTCCTCCAGCGCGTGCAGGCCCTGCGCGGACGGCTGCGCGTACTGCAAGGACGACTCCCCCTGCCTGGCGCGGGACGACGGCCCGCTGCGCCTGGCCGTGCTGGCCTTCCAGGGCCTGTGCCTGCTGCTGCTGCTCTCCAGCATGGTCCTCCTCTACCACTGTCGCAGGAACAAGGTAGCGCCTACGCACGCGCCGCGCCTACGCACACGCCTACGCACACGCCTACGCACACGCCGCGCCTATGCACACGCCTACGCACACGCCTACGCACACGCCGCGCCTACGCACACGCCTACGCACACGCCTACGCACACGCCGCGCCTACGCACACGCCTACGCACACGCCTACGCACACGCCGCGCCTACGCACACGCCTACGCACACACCGCGCCGCGCCTACGCACACGCCTACGCACACACCGCGCCGCGCCTACGCACACGCCTACGCACACACCGCGCCGCGCCTACGCACACGCCTACGCACACACCGCGCCGCGCCTACGCACACGCCTACGCACACACCGCGCCGCGCCTACGCACACGCCTACGCACACACCGCGCCTACGCACACGCCTACGCACACACCGCGCCTACGCACACGCCTATGCACACACCGCGCCTACGCACACGCCTATGCACACACCGCGCCTACGCACACGCCTACGCACACACCGCGCCACACCTGCGCACACGCCGCGCCTACGCACACGCCTACGCACACACCGCGCCTACGCACACGCCTACGCACACACCGCGCCGCGCCTACGCACACGCCTACGCACACGCCGTGAAGGTTGCCAAAAATAAACGGTTTACTTCTTATTCTTCTGTAATTGAGTGAGTCATTTTAAGAAGGTGTTAGTAGTAAGACATTAGCCTTAAATCACTTACCTAGAGTTTTGTCCTGGGTTGGCTATTGACTCTTTAGTTATTTATTAAAGGGTGAATGTTTATTTTCAACTTGAAGGCCTTACCCTTTGAGACACTTAAGAAACAAGGTAGCACATCACCGAAGCACTACAGGAAGTAGACACATAGGAAGCACTACAGGAAGTAGACACATAGGAAGCACTACAGGAAGTAGACACATAGGAAGCACTACAGGAAGTAGACACAGGCCTCACGGCGTTAAGTCACCTATCGCCTCGGTCGCTTTGGATGCTTTTATCCAAAGCGACCGAGAACACTATCTCACTTCTTTACTACTGGACCCTTAAGTAAACAAAAGCCAACAATGTTCCTACTGACTCATTGAATCGTTGAGTTTAGTATTAGGTTGATCGTCCAAATCAACCAAATACTATCTTACGATTTGGTCATTTAGCAAAGGCTTTTTCCAAAGTGAATTGACAGTGATTGGCTTTACTCCAGTGCCTTTGGCAAAACAACCCGCCCAACTAGACAATCGGGCCGTCGAATGTCAGAAGAGTAGCTATAGAAAACAGAAACAATAAAATAATAGTCAAGTGCTACTCTATAGACAGTGCCAATAGACAGTAGCAATAGATGCTCAGTCCATTGTTTATCATTTCTGTGGTTTCAGAGTACATCGTTTGTGGCACAACTTCATTGTATTTGTGTGTATCGCCGAGTGTCGGGTATTTAATATATATATATATAATATGAGTCATATTCTGACTCATATTTCATGGGTTTCTCTTATGGCTGTGATGTTCAGGCCGTCGAAGAGCTTTGAATGAATGAAACAGTGATGTTGCAGCTCTGCCTGGAACAAGAACAAAATACCCCAATAATATAGCAACTCTGAATTTAATAAACCTAAGTTATTGGTATGTCTGGGTGTATAAAGCTTAAACTGACACAGGTAAAAAATACGTTAGACAATAATCATATTCACTATTATTTAATGTCTAGTCATTTTGTTTTTCACTAAATGCTTTTCATAAAAAAAATATTATTAAACATATATATTAAACATATTCTCCTTCTATTTTCTGTTCCTGCCAACAAACCAGATCAGCAGCATTCACCATCTGAGACAAGAACCGGGGGCTCTCTCTCTCTCTCTCTCTCTCTCTCTCTCTCTCTCTCTCTCTCTCTCTCTCTCTCTCTCTCTCTCTCTCTCTCTCTCTCTCTCTCTCTCTCTCTCTCTCTCTCTCTCTCTCTCGCTCTCTCTCTCTCTCTCTCTCTCTCTCTCTCTCTCTCTCTCTCTCTCTCTCTCTCTCTCTCTCTCTCTCTCTCTCTCTCTCTCTCTCTCTCTCTCTCTCTCTCTCTCTCTCTCTCTTTAATTTGTCTTCTAAACCTATTTTCTAATGGACGCTCAGCAGTCCCTTAGTCTCTGAGAGCCCCTGAAGCGTGAATCAGAGCAGAGATACGTGGTTTAATATGTTATGTAAGAGGTGCGCAGGGTGCCTTTTTAAAGGGGGAGGGCCCGGGATAAAGGGGGAGGGCCCGGGATAAAGGGGGAGGGCCCGGGATAAAGGGGGAGGGCCCGGGATAAAGGGGAGCGCCCGGGATAAAGGGGGAGGGCCCGGGATAAAGGGGGAGCGCCCGGGATAAAGGGGGAGGGCCCGGGATAAGGGGGGAGGGCCCGGGATAAAGGGGGAGGGCCCGGGATAAAGGGGAGCGCCCGGGATAAAGGGGGAGGGCCCGGGATAAGGGGGAGCGCCCGGGATAAAGGGGGAGGGCCCGGGATAAGGGGGAGGGCCCGGGATAAAGGGGAGGGCCCGGGATAAAGGGCCAGCGCCCGGGATAAAGGGCCAGCGCCCGGGATAAAGGGGGAGGGCCCGGGATAAAGGGGGAGGGCCCGGGATAAAGGGGGAGCGCCCGGGATAAAGGGGGAGGGCCCGGGATAAGGGGGAGCGCCCGGGATAAAGGGGGAGGGCCCGGGATAAGGGGGAGGGCCCGGGATAAAGGGGAGGGCCCGGGATAAAGGGGGAGCGCCCGGGATAAAGGGCCAGCGCCCGGGATAAAGGGGGAGGGCCCGGGATAAAGGGGGAGCGCCCGGGATAAAGGGGGAGGGCCCGGGATAAAGGGCCCCCAGGCTAAATATTTCACTTCTGCTTCTTTCACTGTGGGGCGTTTCTACCTCTCGTGTCGTATTACAGCATGTGTCAGTTGAGCTAAACAGTTTACCCCTGCCACCAGTCACAAGCATTTTGTCGTAGCTATTTTTCTACTACTTTAGTTTTTATTGTTTTATTATTACTTTTTGGTGTTAAATGTCCAAAATCTGCTCTCAATGTGTGTGTCGTGGCGTCATCTCCTTCCAGTTAGATGTCCAGGCTTCGTCGTGTTTCACGCTGGTGTGTACACACACACCTTGGACTCAACCCCCTTTTTGTGTGTTGAGACTTAACGCATGGGGTTCCTGAACAGCCAATGATTGGCTCCGATTCTGATTACTTCCTTTCTATTGGACAGGGCATCCGGGCCTCTGGGCTGATTCTGCTGGAGACCATCCTCTGTGGAGCGCTGCTGCTGTACTTCCCTGTAAGTTGTGTGTGTGTGTGTGTGTGTGTGTGTGTGTGTGTGTGTGTGTGTGTGTGTGTGTGTGTGTGTGTGTGTGTGTGTGTGTGTGTGTGTGTGTGTGTGTGTGTGTGTGTGTGTGTGTGTGTGTGTGTGTGTGTGTGTGTGTGTGTGTGTGTCACCACGGGGGAGAGTGCTTCCATGTGTGCACTAATTCTCTCATGTTTGCTGATAATCTTCCTTCTCCTGCTTCTTTGCAACGGAATCAATAATGTGCCTCTTCTACTCGCGGGAGGGACGGCATTCAGCTTGACCTTCAAATGACATTGGGCCATTTCCTCAATCCCTCCCTCCATCCATCCCTCCCTCCATTCATCCTTCCATTCATCCTTCCCTACCTCGATCCATCCCTCCATCTCCATCCCTCCCTCGATCCCTCCCTCCCTGCATCCATCCCTCCATTCATCCCTCCATCTATCTATCCCTCCTTCCCTTCATCCCTCCCCCCCATCTCTCCCTCCCTCCATCTATCTATCCTTCCCTCCCTCCCTCCACCCCTCCCCCTCTATCCCTACCTCCCTCCATCTATCTATCCTTCCTTCCCTCCCTCCCTCCATCCCTCCCCCTCTATCCCTCCCTCCCTCCATCTATCTATCCTTCCTTCCCTCCCTCCCTCCATCCCTCCCCCTCTATCCCTCCCTCCCTCCATCTATCTATCCCTCCCTCCCTCCTTCCCTTCATCCCTCCCCCCCATCTCTCCCTCCCTCCATCTATCTATCCTTTCCTCCCTCCCTCCATCCCTCCCCCTCTATCCCTCCCTCCCTCCATCTATCTATCCCTCCCTCCATCCTTCCCTCCCTCCTTCTCTCCCTCTAGCCATCCACTTATCCTCCCTCTCTCCCTCTCTCCACCCCCCACCTGCCTCCCTCCTTCCCTGTACATAGTTAGTGGGGGCACAACGCTGTGTTTTGTCAGGCTTGTCAGACACAGACTCAGCAGACCACAGGTTCACACCCCGACCGATACGTCTCACACCTGCACCAAGCTGTCCAGGTGTGGGTGTATGTGTGCGTGTGTGTGTGTGTGGGGGGGGGGGGGCAGCGTCGCAGGAGGGGAATCTCAAAGTATATAAGTATATAATATTGAAGGGGGGTTGTTGGTTTGAATCCTCGGCAGCGTGGAACTGTCCTGGGGGCAGGGCATGTAAGCGAGTTTTCAACATTGTAACTTTGTCACTGTGACACCGCTGTTGACAGAAAACAGCAGGCATTCAATGTCCAATCATGTCGCTCCTACGTTATGCAGTCCTAATATTCTGCTTTGTTCAGAAATGTATTATATTATGGATATTATATTAAGAAATGTTGTGTGTGTATGTGTAGGGCTTATTAACATTATTAATAAGCCATTAACACCTAGAAACGAGGGCCCTTTCTATGAGAGTCTTAACAGTCTTAAATATTTAGACTAGCAACTAGCACAGACCCTGTTGTAGCTATAGATGAAGATAGCCGTGCACTGTGCCTTTCACTATATGGGTGTTCAGTGCGCTGGCTAATTCCATTCCAGCGTAGCTGACGCCCGGGATGCAGGCTTTTCGCAGATCATCACAGAGGGAATGTAATTAAAGGTGGCTGATGAAGTCCTGGCTAATCAATGCAATTAGCTGCAGCAAGGTCCTGGGAAGTAATACGCTCTGAAATGGGATCCGGAGAGACGCTCAAGCCAGGCTGTAAGCTAGCAAGCGCGCAGAGAGTTACTTCCTGTTTAGATGGTGCAAGTCTAGTTATACAACGACTATTGGAGCAGATGTTTTCATCCAATGTGACTTACTGTGTTTTTTATTTGTGTCATTATGTCATGATGACATAAAGAAATATAGGGAAAGGGAAACTTCACCACATTTTATGTGAATGTCCAGTCAGTGTTGTTGGTAAATCTGCTCCATTGAAGCAATACTTACCTTAGCGGTCCTACGTTGACTGAGGAGGTGGTCCCCAAGTGTCTAATTGAAGTGATGGTGACAAGGAAGAACTATAGGCCGACAGCTTGGATTTCTCCCCGATCATGATCAAAAGTAGCCAGGGGGCGTGGTCTATATGGTCAAAGGTAGCCAGGGGGCGTGGTCTATATGGTCAAAGGTAGCCAGGGGGCGTGGTCTATATGGTCAAAGGTAGCCAGGGGGCGTGGTCTATATGGTCAAAGGTAGCCAGGGGGTGTGGTCTATATGGTCAAAGGTAGCCAGGGGGCGTGGTCTATATGGTCAAAGGTAGCCAGGGGGCGTGGTCTACATGGTCAAAGGTAGCCAGGGGGCGTGGTCTACATGGTCAAAGGTAGCCAAGGGGTGTGATCTAGGTGCCTCTCCAAAACAAAACTCCCTCATTCTCTTTGCTTTTATATAAAAAAACAGAGAAAACAGGGAAAATGGCCTCCCACAACATCACTGCAGAGGATGGAATGGACTCCAGATTGAGATGTAAGAGGATGCAGAGGATGGAATGGACTCCAGATTGAGATGTAAGAGGATGCAGAGGATGGAATGGACTCCAGATTGAGATGTAAGAGGATGCAGAGGATGGAATGGACTCCAGATTGAGATGTAAGAGGATGCAGAGGATGGAATGGACTCTTGGTAGATTGACAATCAGCTCATGGACCCCCTATATATTTTTCAATAAAATGCTGTTGCATTTTATCCCAGGCCTATAGGCCTAATAATAAATAAATAAATAATATATATATATATATATATATATATATATATCAACTTCTTAATACATCCATCTTTGATGCTTAGTTATGTGTTATGTCGACTTATTGTAAATGATTCTGGTCTATATGTCGATGACCTGGATGCTCCTTGTGGAGCAAACACTCACTTGAAGGTAGAATTTGGGAGAAACGTGGTGGTAAGGTGCTGGCAAATATTGGTTGCATTAATTAACTGCATTAATCCTGTTTGCGAACCCCCTGCAGTACCTCCGAGAACCCCCTGGGGGTCACGGACCTCTGGTTGAAGGCCACTGGTCTAGAGGTAGACTTCAGATATTGGGGATCGAATCCAGAACCTTCCAGCCAGGATTGGAGTACTGCTACACTATCCTGTCCCCCTATTGATTAAGTGTGCGTACCAAGCACAGAGCCTGTATGATACGATACGTTACCAGAGGGATCGTGTTACAGGAAGAAGCCCACCATTTTTTGTCGATATTCGGTCGAGTTTATTTCCTGAATATTTAATCAGGAAGATATAACAGAAGATATAAACAATGAAGGATGAATATATAATATCCCGGATGGAGGAGGACAGGAGAGGAAAGGTCAAGTCCTGCTTCCAGACATGTCAACAAGGAGTTTTCTCGATGACCTTTTTTTCCTAACCATGGCGGTGTGACTAAAGCTCAGAAGATAACAATAGACCTACAATAGATAGACAACAATAGATCAATTCCTTCCAGAACCTTTATGGACGGGTTTAACAAGCACTCAGTCAGTGTTTGCATTGGGCTGGGATACGCTGTCGCAATAATCAATGGATGGTTCTCCACAGCCTGGGTTTCGGTGGGTGACGGCTTTGTCCAAAGGAAAAAAAATGATTGTAATCTAAATCCTGAGGATTGAATCCTCTTTATTGGTCACACACATGCACACACACACGGTGAAATGTGTTTCTCTGCATTTAACCCATCCTAGTATTAGGAGTATTCGTTTTTACAGTATAATGGCAAGTTAATGGTAATTAATGTAATTAATGGTAAATGGCCCTGGTCATGTGACCCAGACCAGGAGGTGATGTCAGGTGATCAAAGGTGCCAGCAGGGGGGCACGCACACGCACACACATGCACTTATGAGTGTGTCACATGCAATGCAATAAACCCTTGCCTGAATACAATGGAGGATTTGGAGGATGGATGATTCCTTCTAAGGTAGAAGGAAGTGCTCTAGCTACAAAAGAAGAGACTAAATTATGTTCCTGGCAAAGACGGCCGTTTCTATTTCTGGCTGTGGAGAGGAAAGTGTGTGTGTGTGTGTGTGTGTTTCTGTCTGGCTGTAGTGTGTGCATGGGTGGGTTGAGTCTGTGTGTGTGCGTGTGTTCTGTCTACCAGAATAAGGGCTTGTGTGTGTGTGCCTACCTGGCTATTTTTGTTTGTGTGTGTGTGTGTGTGCTTGCTTGTCTGCGTGTGTTCTGTCTGGCTATAGAGCAGTAGATATACAGCTATATATATAGTTGCACTTATGTTAAGTAGTTGAAGTCTAAAGTTACTGTTAAGTAACTTCACTGTTCCAGTTGGCGTCGCTAGCCTATTTAGCTCTCTTTCCGCATTGACTCTCAGCTCAGCTATAGTTAGCCTTGGAGCTCACCTCACCTAACCTGTTAGAGGACATCCACCCTACCGAGTACTCCTCCACCCCCCCCCTGCTGCTCCTCCTCGGGGCCCCGGGGCCTCGGCTGGGGGCTGGCGTGCGAGGCAGCAGGCGAGACGTCGGCACGGCCCAGGGGGCTAATTACAGAGCGGTGTGGCCAGGTGACTCCCCTCCCTGACCTGAACACAAGCTGCTTGACACCTCCCCTCCTCCTCTCTCCCTTTCCTCCCTCCTCTCCTCTCTGCTCCTCTGTTTTTTGTATATTTTCCCTCCTCCCGTTGCTTTCTTTCTTCTCTCCTCCCTCTCTTTTCGCCTCCTCCTCTTCTCATTTCATCCATCCTCCTTGCTCTCCTAATTCACTCTCCTCTCTTCCCTCCTCCTCTCCCTCCCTCTCCTGTCTGGTTCTCCCCTGCCTCCCCCTTTCTCCCTTATCGCCCCTCCCCCCTCCTCGCCACACACTCTCTACCCTGCTCATCTCCTCTCTCCTCCAGCCTCCTCAACGGCCCCCTCCTCTCCCATTGCCTCTCCCCCTACCTCATCCTCTCTCCTCCGCACCCTCCTCTCCTCTCCTCACTGCCCTCCTCTCCTCCCCTCCCTCCTCACTGCCCTCCTCTCCTCTCCTCTCCTCTCCTCTCCTCTCCTCTCCTCTCCCGGGCTGTTCCGACATCTTCACTCTGGACTAAGTAGATCTGGGAGTTACTGTGTAGTGGAACCTTGGCTCTGCTCATCAAACCTTCACTGGCGCTGTGGGGAGAAGTCACATGACCTGTGGAAGAACAAGGTCCACAAGGTCAGAGAGAGAGAGAGAGAGAGAGAGAGAGAGAGATGTACATTTGTGCGAAAACTGACACTGAGATGTATGTAGATGGATAGAAAGATATGCTACAAAGAAAGAAAGATGGAAGGAAAGCAGAAAGCGAGAGAGAAAGAGAGAGACAGAAAGAAAACCTTGTTCAATATAGAGATTCATCCCCACCAGTGGACATGCTCCACGGGGTTCCGTCTCTCAGGGAACCGTCTCCTGGCAGATGACGAATGAGATGTTGGAAGGGGGGGGAGGTGTGAGACGCTAGCCGTCCCTGGACTGGGCTGAGCTGAGCTGGGATGTCATTTACACCCTGCCACCTCGGAAGAGCACTGGTGGCGGAGGAAACCAGGGGTCCACTTTCATACAGAAATACATCCGTACGACCTCCCCCGCCCTCCTTAACGTCCCCCCCCTGTTTTACTAAATAACAGTCCTCCAGTGTGTTGGTTATTAGGGCCACTTACTAGCAAGCTTGGGACTTGGAAGAAGTGAAATGTTTTCATCTGTGGGTTATTCAGTAGTGTCCAATACAAGTAGTGGGGAGGAGGAGGAGGAGGAGGAGGAGGAGGAGGAGGAGGAGGAGGAGGAGGAGGAGGACTACAGGAAGTGGATCAGCTGTGAACATGTGTATAAGAGATGTGTTGGGACAACTTTATGGTTACATTTATCCTCACAGGGAAGAGAAGAAAAAAAAGATATCTAAAAAATATATCCAGCTATTTCAGTTAGATTTTAGCAGTTCCTGCTTTCCCCAAATAGAAAAGGACATATTTTTTTACCCTGCAAAATGTAATCGCTGAGGGTAGAAAGTGTTCTTTCTTTCTTTATCATATTTTAAGAATGGGAAGGATATGGGAACCATGAGCTTTTCTCTCTCGTGTTAAACACGCATGTGCCTTCAAACACTCTCACACACCCACACACACACACCCCCACACACACACACACACACACACCCCCCCCCCCCACACACACACACACACACACACACACACACACACACACACACACACACACACACACACACACTTACATACAGAAGATATAAATACAGAATCAAATGTTATTTTGTTGGGAAAAAGCAGGATTCGACTCTAGGTGAACACTGGAACATGCCGCCTGTTCTGAACTACCGGTGACTAACCGTCAGCCATTTTTGGATGGAACCATCTAAGCATAATATGGGATAATCATCAGTATAACGAAACATGGACGTCATTCAGATGTCATCTTACCAGCCACTACAGCCAGCAAAGTACTTTGCTATGCTTGTATGTTTCACATTCACCCCCAAACATACCTGCTCCTTGATGACCTGTCTCTGTACTTTCTAACCCCTACCTGCTCCTTAATGACCTGTCTCTGTACTGTCTAACCCCTACCTGCTCCTTAATGACCTGTCTCTGTACTGTCTAACCCCTACCTGCTCCTTAATGACCTGTCTCTGTACTTTCTAACCCCTACCTGCTCCTTAATGACCTGTCTCTGTACTGTCTAACCCCTACCTGCTCCTTAATGACCTGTCTCTGTACTGTCTAACCCCTACCTGCTCCTTAATGACCTGTCTCTGTACTGTCTAACCCCTACCTGCTCCTTAATGACCTGTCTCTGTACTGTCTAACCCCTACCTGCTCCTTAATGACCAGTCTCTGTACTGTCTAACCCCTACCTGCTCCTTAATGACCTGTCTCTGTACTGTCTAACCCCTACCTGCTCCTTAATGACCTGTCTCTGTACCGTCTAACCCCTACCTGCTCCTTAATGACCTGTCTCTGTACTGTCTAACCCCTACCTGCTCCTTAATGACCTGTCTCTGTACTGTCTAACCCCTAAGAGCTTGTTAATGACTGAATGAATTCACTGCAAGTTGTTTTGGATAAAACAACACTGAATAACGTAATGTAAGGTGTAATTGAGTTAGGTGAGGTCAGCAGAGTAAAGTTGATGAGTTTGAGAAAAGTATGTCAGGTATGGTGAGTGCTTGGCAGGGTGTAATGTAGAAGTCTTCAGGGCTGACTAGTCGATACCAGAGCCTGACCTTGACAGGAAGAGGGCTTCCGCCTGGCCAATCCATCCCAGAGGCATTCATCCTCTTTATTGATTGATCACGCCACCACGTGTTACACGCACGTACACACAGACAGACACACACACAGACACACACAGATTTACATGTTTATTACCTCCACCTTACAAAGTCAATTACAAGCGGGCTGCCGGTTCTGTACCGGTCTGTACCGGTCTGTGTGTGTGTGGACGTGTCGTGTGTGTGGACGTGTCGTGTGTGTGTGTGTGTGTGCTCGCCAGAGCAAGTTGTCCAGAGGGTTGTTTTGGGAGATGTTTCTTGTCCACGTATAATGGCCAAGTTGACCAGTTAACTAATTAGTTAAGGCTTTGATAACATCAAAGTTATCTCAACTTTATTTGCATAGCCCTTAATCACAGTTACAGTCTCTGTTCTTTTTTAAATGTTCTTTTTATTCATTTTTGGTTTATTTTGGTTTATTTTGGTTTATTTGTTTATTCTTTATTTTAAGGATATTTTTTGCCTTTATGCACAAAGGAGTGGAGATTGACAGGAAAGTGGGTGAAAGAGAGGGAATATAATGACATGTAGCAAAGGACCACAGGCTGGAATCGAACCAGCGGTCGCTGCAAGGCGTCCTCGCCCCATGTGGGTGACTTACAGGATGATGAGCTACCAAGCCACTCCACAGTTACAGTCTTAAAGGGTGTCACACACTCAGTCTACCACACGGGGACACACTCTGGCCTTGCTCAGAGACCTGCTGAACAGGGGGGGTGGTGGTGGGTGGAGCCAGCTGGTGGCGGGTTAGGGTTAGGGGATGATTGTGAAAAGCATGATGGGTAATTAAGTGGGACAGAGGCTGTTGAGTGTCGTGAGTCGTGGTGACGCCGTGAGGGGGGAAGGGGGCTGCTCCTAATAAATAGCTGCTCCTAATACTAGGATGGGTTAAATGCAGAGAAACACATTTCACTGTGGGTATGTATGTGACCAATAAAGAGGATTCAATAAGATTTAGATTCTTTGCTCAAAGGCGCCTCAGGGTAACCTCTCGGAGAGGAGAGGAACACGCTACAGTTTTATCAGACGAACGTACCAGGCTGAACGTCCCAACACAGCAGCCGCCGGGCCCATTGGCCCCCAGTGGGGTGACAGCGATCCAGCTGCCGTTTCTCCGTGTATCTAAAAGTGTTTGGTGAACCCGGCCGTCCCCTGGCGCTTTGAAACTCCTTCCGTTCTTCTGTACTCCTCTTTGTGCGCCTGCGACGGTTCCCGCGGGAATCGAACGTGCGTCAGCAAGTTGCTCGGTGCCGGCTGAGCTCTCTTTACCTGGTCCTCTGTCCTCTCCCCGCTGTAGTCTGAGGAATACAGGACAACTACATATCATATAAAGAGGCTTATTGGTGTTGTTGTCTGAATTGTTTTGCTTTAACTTAAAACAGGTTCTGTTTGTTCGTGGCCATGGAAGGAAAAAGCTAAAAACAAAGCTAACTTGGCCAGCGAAAAACGTTTTATATTCTGTTCTGAGTCTATGCTGAAAAAGTGCATAATAAAAGTATTATTATTTAGTCATTCCTTTGGATTTAAACGGCAGGCTGATTAAAAGTCAGATGTCCCCTCAGCTCAATGACTC
>CM051020.1:22048443-22138443 GCA_027704905.1 Muraenolepis orangiensis | reverse complement strand
GGTTAGATGAGAGGTTAGATGAGGGGTTGGATGAGAGGGGTTGGATGAGAGGGGTTAGATGAGAGGGGTTAGATGAGAGGGGTTGGATGAGAGGGGTTGGATGAGAGGGGTTAGATGAGAGGGGTTAGATGAGGGGTTGGATGCAACCCATTAAAAATACAGCGAAAAATCTGTGGTATAAAACGGATAAACACAGATATAAAACATGAAATGTAGCTAAAAAACAACATTCCCCTTTCAACAGGCCTATATCACGTCACAGTCTATAGGCCGATATCACGTCACAGTCTATAGGCCCATATCACGTCACAGTCTATAGGCCGGTATCACGTCACAGTTGAAAGCCGGATGTACCCGTTAAAAATGGCTGAAGCAGTGTATCCCAAGTTCCGGTTAATGCATTCAGCTTGGCATTCACCATGGAGGACAGTTATCGCTGGACAACGTCGCTGCATAACCTTCCAAAAGTCGGTCCAGACGATGTGGTTCAACTAGTGAATGAACACTACAGTGAAGAAGTCTAAATCAGAATCATACAATTCCCCGACATTGTGTGGCTCTATTCGGATGAGAGATGGAGTGTATGGGGGTCAGGACCAGTGCTTTTAATCATACACATACCCGACATTATTAGCCTATTCCGCCCACTTTTCGAGACGTATATGCTCTCCTTGTCAAAGTGCAAACTGCAGACATACGCGCTACCCCTGAGAACATGAAACCAGGGACCTTCATCCTCCTCATCAGCCTCACACAAGACTTGTGGAGGAGTTTGTCTTTGGGTAATGGTGTAAACTGAGGTAGGGCTGTCTGTGTTTAGACGTTGAGCAGCCGGTTCACTACAGTAACAGAGAGGAGAGGAGGGGACACAGTTTGTCACGTATCTGGGGTAACTACCGGAAGTAGGAGTGCACTGCTTGGTGATTTTTAATGTTCTGGAAGCAGGAAGTGTGACATAGGCCTATTCTGGGTCTATGTCTTGGATCTTCATTTCCACGCTGTCATTGCAGGCCCCTCCCCTTCATAGCTCAACCAATCAGTAACTAATTGCAACTCGTTGCAGATGTAAAGAGTCGCTCGTCATTATGGATCCATCGTCCCCATGAAGAAAAATTATTAGATTGTTTGATTGCAAAATGCTGTTCATTTTAATACTGAAGTGGGAAGAAATAACACAAATAAAAGTAGGTCAATGTAGCAGACGCTAGCTGCCACTAGCTATTGGAAATGGATTACTGAGGGCTCTCCCAAAGACATGGACACAGAGTGATGAGGAATCCGGTTTATTGCAGAGTTTGAATCAGTGTGAACAGACTAGATGGAACATGCTAGAGCTCTTCCTCGAGTGTGTGTGTGGTGGCTGTTTAACCTGTAGGCCTTGATAAGCAATGACCCACAGGTGTGCAGCCTCACCTGCTATACAGTAATCTGTCTAACTCAGGCCAGGTGAGGCTGCTTAAACCAGCCACCAACCACACACTCCACAGTCATATCAATTTAACAAAACCAAAAATGACAAAAAAAATCTAAACCTATACAATTATTAGATTCATATAAAAATCCCCAAAAGCAAGGGACAAAAAATATATATTTTACCTATTTATTTTAAATAACAACCAAATTAGTAAACTTCATACTTTCTTCTTTCAGACTGTTCCAGTTGTTTCAGTGCAGCTACAGAAACGTGGATACTGGATGGAGGTTGGAACTAAGTCGTACTAACTCACTCACTGTTCCCCACCCCCTCCTCCACCCTGCCAGGGTCCTGAAGGTGTTCCTGTCCCGTACGGCACAGCGCATCCCCTACATGACCAGCTGGCGGGTGCTACGTCTGCTGGGGGTCATCATGCTGGTGGTGCTGTGGTTCCTGGTGGCGTGGACCTCCGCCGTGTGCCAGAACCTGGACCCCAAGCTGGCCCTTATCGACGTGGGCCTCACCCCCGACCGGCTGCAGTTCAGCATGTGTCTGCTGGACCGCTGGGACTACATGATGGCCGTCGGTACGCCCGGGTTTCCTGGTCCTACCAAATGAACGAACCAGTGGTTCTCAACCTGGGGGTCCCGACCCCCACTGGGGGTCCCGACCCCACTGGGGTTTGCCAATGCTCCACAGGGGGTTCTGTGAAGAACGCAACTTTCTTTATCTTTATTTAAATCTATTTAGGAAAAATATTGAAAACAAAGATAGAAACATTTTAAAACACCTGGCAAGGAGAAGGGCGCATGTAGACGCAAACACCACTTTAACAAATAATTAATAGAATGAAATATACAGTATATATTTCAAAAAGAGAAGGCTACTTTTTCTGGTGGGTGGTGGTTGTCACAATGGTAAAATAGGGGTCTCTTAAAAAGAAGGTTGGGAACCACTGGCCTAAACTATATGGTTCCATTTCTTTTTGGGTCCAGCTGTCATTCTACAGCCCTGTGGTTCGGGCTTTAGAATGACAGCTGGACTTGTTTTTCACAATGCAACTTGCACGTTACATTGAGGCAATAAAAACAAAGCAAAACATGCATTCATATATATTCCAAAAAATGTATGCCTGCATGATAAAAAATCAATTGCATGTATAAAATGTGCATGCCGTTTAAAACACGCACAACTATTAGAAGCGTTGTGCGTTTGCTTCCAGCTGAGTTCCTGTTCCTGCTGTGGTCGGTGTACCTGTGTCTCGCCGTTCGGACCGTCCCGTCAGCATTCCACGAGCCACGCTACATGGCCTTTGCCGTCCACAATGAGCTCGTCCTGTCGGCCATCTTCTCTGTCATCAGGTACGGCCCAAGCTCCTCCCTCTGGGGGGCGGAGCTCACGGCAACACCAAGCCTGCCTCCATTTTGGCGGGCTTAGCTCTTCCTGTTGTGAACGTGAACATAAACACAGTTTTGTTCAGTCCTGTTCTTTTGTATAGATAAGTTAACAGATGTAAAAGAGAGAGAGAGAGAGAGAGAGAGCGAGAGAGAGAGCGAGCGAGCGAGAGAGAGAGAGAGAGAGAGAGAGGCTCTGCTCCCCTGGAACATTACACCATCTGGTAGGGACGCACAGCCAATCAGCAGCGATGGAATCCAATGTGCGGGCCGAGACAGGAGCACACAGATCCACTTAAGCTCAAAATAAATGCAGTCTGTCTCCTCCTGCTTGCTTCCCCTCTCTCGCTCTCTCTCTCTCTCTCTCTCTCTCCCTGTCTCCAGGAATACTGAAGGACCAGACCAAAGCATAGGA
Source organism: Muraenolepis orangiensis (assembly GCA_027704905.1). Classification (NCBI taxonomy): domain Eukaryota; kingdom Metazoa; phylum Chordata; class Actinopteri; order Gadiformes; family Muraenolepididae; genus Muraenolepis; species Muraenolepis orangiensis. The sequence goes on along the minus strand of CM051020.1, from coordinate 22,135,220 downwards.
TAGCCAATGTGTATTCTTGTGCAAACTGATCTAGAAATGTGAGGTGATGATGGAGTATCAGCAAGCACTTCCCACTGAGTTTAAATACTTGCAGTTAGTCATTATATAAATGGTTTGTCCTGTGTCCCTTGTAATAGGGAAGCAGAACCATAGATGTAGTTCAACAGAGTTGATTCATCATATTGAATGATGACGTTCGGAGTGTGGCAGATACTCTGGGAATCTATTTGTTAATCGTCATTACCTGGTGAAACATGGAGCTGCAGGACACCAGTGGTTCACATCCAGACCACAACACAGTACACAGTGGCTCACATCCAGTTGCAAGTCCATTAAGTTCTTTCAAAATGGTGTGTTTTTATCTCCCTTCACCTTCCTCCCTCACCTCCCTCCATATATTTCCTTCTCTCTCTCTCTCTCTCTCTCTCTCTCTCTCTCTCTCTCTCTCTCTCTCTCTCTCTCTCTCTCTCTCTCTCTCTCTCTCTCTCTCTCTCTCTCTCTCTCTCTCTCTCTCTCTCTCTCTCTCTCTCTCCTCTCCTACGTCTCTCTTCCCTTCAGGTTCACCCTGACTCCAGAGCTCCACCCCGACTGGATGCTGCTTCTGTTCTTCACCCACACCCACCTCACGGTCACGGTCACGCTGGGCCTACTGCTGGTCCCCAAGGTACTGCTCCACACAGAATAACAACTAAACCTGTCCTGCTCCTAATACTAGTCTTACTTCACCTGGGTACACCTTCACACAGTGATCAGCCGTCAGTTTGTGTGAGCAGCCGTTCCCTCGAAACTCACTCGCCCTGAAGAAAGTGAAGACCTAAGTCCATATAATCGGGCAGATCATGGTGTATTGACTGTGAAATGGACTGAATAGATTGACATTTCAACAACGGGCCTCCGGAGCGACAACAAGAACAGCTGAGCACCGCCGTGTGGCTCAGCTTCAGAGCACGTTCAGCCTGTTCATACTTCCCTGGTTACTGTTTTATATCTAGTTAAACACATACTGTACATCCATGGTTATTATTCTATATATATATAATTTAAACAGGTATTTGACGTGAAAAAAGTCAGCTCTGTTGAGCGCAGATTCAATGAAAATGAATGGTTTGACGTTTTGGGAAAACACTTTGTTGCTCTTTATACTCTTTATATATATATATATATATATATCTTTATATTTCATCCCCTGACTTCCTTAAGCTTTTTTGGCAGAAAAGCAAACTCCTCCCATACTTTCATACCTCTTAAAGAGACGGACAGTGCATCCAGAACGCACTGTGTTTTCTGTTTTGCCATTGTGTGTTCTGATTGGTGGTTGTGATTCCCTATTTCTTGTTTTGATTTCCTATGGGCTGTTGGTTTTTTTTGATTCGCTGTAGTGTTTCCAATTGTCGTTGTGATTTGCACTTCAGGGCCTCCGTATAATAGGTTCATCTTGCTGAAGGATGCCTACAGGTGGACTGTGGACATTTGAACCGGGGTTTGAACCCAGAACCTTTCAGTCTCCCATCTATTATGTCCTCTCCCAGTTCCTGTTCACCGTGAGCCACTTGAGGGACGACATCGCCTCCGAGGCTTACGAGGACGAGATGGACATGGGCCGCTCCGGCTCATACCTCAACAGCAGCATCACGTCCGCCTGGAGCGAGCACAGCCTGGACCCCGAAGACATACGGGTAAGCGCCCCACCTTTTATACCCTCTCTTCGTACCCCCCGTATAAATTACTCAAGTATTGTATATTCCCACACTTTTCCAATGTATAACCCTTTGGTGATACCTGTACACTGCTGTGAGGCCCACAAAGCAGTCATGGAGGCTTTTTGATTGCAGACGCCGGACGAACCTGTCCATCTCAGTTCTGTTATTGGCTCTGGTGGTGGTGGTGGTGGTGGGGGCGTAAGGTCTTGCAACAGTCATTGGGAAAAGCGTACCAACGTGAGCAGACGTGTGTGTGTCTGTTTGTTAAGAGCTGAAGAAGTCTCTCTCTGCCTCAAAGTTTTGCCAAGGCTTTCCCGAGGCTTTTTAAACTTTGTTTACCAGAAGGAGTTACGATTAGTCTATAAACTGCTGCCAGACAAGGCCCACTATTACGGGCAGGCGAAGCATGCTAAAAGAGGATCAATTAAGTAACAGAGCTAAGAGGCTATTTCAGAACTACCGTGAACGTTAACCCACACTCACCTTTCCTTATTTTGATGCTGTTCCAGAACCGTCTTGTCTTTTCATTGGCTTTCGATATACCATACATACCGCATCATTTTGCCACCATAGCAGTCATTCACACACTGCATGTCTCTGTGCAATGAATGTGGGCTTTTTTTGTAATTCTGTGCTATTTTTTATAAACATTAATGCATTTCAAACATCTCAAAGTACAGTACTTCATCCTGGATAGATCAATGACCATCTCTATCCCACCCTCTGGTGTTTTTCCTCTCCCCAAACAATCAAGGAGGAGCTGAAGAAGCTGTACTCCCAGTTGGAGCTCTACAAGCGGAAGAAGATGTTAGCCAACAACCCTCACCTGCAGAAGAAGAGGAGCTCCAAGAGGGGTCTGGGTCGCTCCCTGATGAGGCGCATCACAGAGATCCCAGAGTCGGTGCACCGGCAGTGCAGCCGCGAGGACAAGGAGTCAGGGGAGCATGGGAGCAGCCGCAACAGCGTCTGCGTGCTGAGGAAGAACCCCTTTGAACAAACTCACCCGGGCAAGACCCAAGTCAAGGAGGAGACCCTGAAGAACAAGGTCTTCTCCCTGAAGAAATCCCACAGCAGCTATGACCACGTCCGGGACCCCTGCGAAGACACCAGCAGCTCCGTTACGGACAAGATGGAGGTCACCCCGACCGAAGGCTCGCTCCTGGACACCCTCATGGGCAAGAAGCTTGTCAGAAAGAAGTCCAATGAGAAAATGGATGTCACCAGTGAATCCACCGAGTCAGTTCCTTTGGTCTGCAAGTCAGCCAGCGCCCATAACCTCACAGCGGACAAGAAGCCACTCCACCCGAGGACGTCCATGTTGCAGAAGTCCCTCAGTGTCATTGCCAGTGCCAAGGAAAAGACGTTGTGCTTGGCAGGGAAGAGTGTGGAGGAAAGCAATAAGAGGAGCCCGCCAAAGAGCAAAGATCACAAGACACCAGCCGTTGACCAAGAGGACGAATGCCTTCCGAAGATGATCAGCAGCCAGTCGGTGGAGTACAAACAGACGGCGGCAAAAGGCGGCATCATGAAGCAGCAGGCAAGCGGAAGCCAGCCGTCCATCTGCTCTGATCCGGGGAAGAGCAAGGAGCTCTATGACCTCTCCGAGGTGTGTCCTTGGGAGGTGGACCTAGCGACCCCGTCTGAGAACAAATCGCAAAAACATGTGTCCATAGCGCCGAAAGAGACCACAACCCACCATGGCGCTGGCACCAAGGGGGTCAAACCCCCCCAACAGCCGCAGAAGCAACAGAAGGCCCAGGAACTGTCCCCATCCAACCCCAGGAACTCAAAAGATATCCCCAAAACAATCGTGGGACGAGCTGACGTATGTCCTTGGGAAGAAGGGAGTGGAGATCAGGTTGGTAATTTAGAAGAATCAAATTCCTTTGAGGTTGAGAGCCCTCAACCTCAAACTTCTCGGGCAGAGGTTTGCCCCTGGGATGCCGACGACGCTAAAGTCCCAGACAATTTGGCTCACTTGCAGGAGACGTCAACACAGAAGAAGTCCACAACACAAGCAGAAGGGGGCATGGGTAAAAGTGGGCATTTAGACCCCTCCAAAACAGCAAGCTCTGCTCAGACCTCGATAGCAAGAGCTGATGTGTGTCCATGGGAGTTGTCAGCAAGAACGGACATGTGTCCCTGGGAATCCGACGCCAATGCCTCCGTGTCTGAAAATACTGAGAGGCCAGAGCGGTCGCCCATTGAGACCAAACCCCCGTCGAGTAAGAAGGGTGCTGCGATGTCTTCAAGAACAGCAGAGACAGACAGGGCGAGGGAGAGGTCGAAATACATAGACGAAGAGAAAATCCGAACGAAAGCCAAGGACAAAAGCAAGTCATCACTGGATAAACATGTGAGCCAGCAGAAGATGGCCGCTATATGTCCTTGGGAGGCTGAGGGTCAGGAGTCGCAAGCCGTGGAGAAAAGGAAAAGCGCCAATGTCGGTGCGGCTAGGGAGAAACCGGCTGAAGTCTGTCCGTGGGACTTTGATGACACGGCCAGTCAGAAAGACTCAAGCGATCCCTCGGCGAGGAAGACAAGCCCGAAGCCCAAAGGGAAGGTGTTGAGCAGCCCAAAGAAGGCAGAGGTTTGCCCCTGGGACTTTGAAGACAGCACAGTGACCGGCAAAAAGGCATGACCTTCGAAACCTAAATGGACAACATGTAGTTCTTCTGTCTTTTATTTATTTTTTACTTCTGAATCCCAAAATATTAATTTTTACGATTAGTAGGATGACTTGGAAGAAAGAGATTATGACTCCACAAGTTGCCTTCCTTTCTGTGGTTTTGAAGTCTATTTTGAGAGAAACATGGGTAAATATAAAAGAAAAACAATAATACAATAAGCATTCCAGGTTAGAGTATTGATGGAGGTGGTTTGTAGTATATACTTATGCAACTTTCAATCCATCAAACTTATATTTCACAACCAATGCTCGGAAACCTTCCTATACCATCAACTCTTTCTTTCTTTCTTTCTTTCTTTTTAAGACCATTACAGCTTGGATTGGAATACAACACGATAAAAATTAAATGAAAGTGAAAGTCTTAATTGTTTTGATGTTGAACAAGAAACTACGGCAAAATACTTCACAAATATGCGGGGGGTGGAAACTCCAAAGCGCCAAAGAGAAATGTGATTAAAAAAAAAAAGGTTGTGCCCGTTCATAGAGAGGACGGTCAATAGTGTGTCAAGGAGTGGGCCTTGTTTTGAAGAGGAAGTGGCCTAAAGCACTTTAGCAACACATGCTAAATGGTATTGAAGATAGGGGGGGGGGGGGTAGCATCACCTAGCAGTTAGCTCGTCTTGATTGCTCTATCTGTTGCATCCTTAGCATGACATCACACGTGAACCGAACGTGTGAAATTATGTTGTTTGTTTTTTTTCTATTTGATTTCAACATTATTTAATTGTGTTTCTCAACTAATGCTTCCAAGTCTGCAGAGATGTACTTCTGTATGTGCCTACCTAACTAGAAAGGTCTTGTATTCAGTCTGTATGTACAGTCGCCCGGGGGTAGGAGAGGATATACACAGCATGCAGAGCCAGAGCCCCAGAGGCGTCCTACGGCTTGCTCCACTCAGACTAAGTACTCCATGCTATGATGAATGTGTACACACATGTATTCTTGTTACTTTCCCTTCATTGTGCCTGTAAAATCGTCCCTTTCTTCTCGTTTCCATACCTTCAAAGACTTGTTTTGTCCGGGTGGCGCATATATATATCTATATATATAGATATATATATCTATATATATAGATATATATAACATGGTACAGTGCACTGGAATGGCCATTCGTCACGGTACATGCACTGTAAAAAGAGTTAGTCCCTCACATCACTTTTGTACATGAATCCAATGTAGAGTGTGTGTGTGTGTGTTGATCTGTGTGCACGACATTAACATGTTATGTCAATCTGTGGCTACATGTGTGTGAGTGCCCTATAGGTGCGGTGTTCACTTTTTCCGTACTGAAGATGTCATGTATGGTAGCTGTAAGGGCCATGTTCTTACCCAGCACAGTCCTTCACCCAAATATTTATTTTCCAAAACTAATTGTGTGTGTCGTCGGTACACTAATATTTGAAAAATACGACTTGTGTAACAACTAGCACTACGCCTAGTCCTAATCCTTAACATGAATCCTTAACACTAACCCTTAATCTTAGTGTTCACCTTAACCCTGACGTCTACCCAGCCATACGCCCGACCACAAAACTCACAAAACACATCAATTTTACATTCCAAGAAAATTAAATTTTAATCTCTGAAAGAAACAAAAAAAACCTCCAAGACCACGAGACTTCAAACATGAAATAAACCCAAATGGACCAAAAGAGGAAGAAAGCATCATATTCAGGTCAGTCATGCCGATCGCTACAGCGACGGTAAACATGATATAGATGTCGCGGCTAATGGTGGCCACAGTTAGTCGTTGGTCCTATTGACCCAGGATGGAGGATGGGGGATGGAGGATGGAGGATGGGGGATGGAGGATGGAGGATGGGGGACGGAGGACACTGGGAGCGTTGGCCCTCTTAAGAGTGCCTCATTTGTCTTGGCTTCTGGTTTAAGAGCTCCTGGGGGACAGGGGCGTCGCATGTATGATATATATAATCGCATGCATCGTGATGGTGGCGGTGGTCCCATAGCACCCAATTTCGATCCTCGCCCCTCTATTTCCTCCACTGTTACCATGACCACCCCCCCCCCTTCCCCCCCCCCACACACACACACACACACACACACACACACACACACACACTCCATCACCTCCCCCAAACTCTTGCTTCTCTCATTCTGAACCATTCAGAGCAATGTTTACCTATATGGTGCTCAGTGAAGTTTATCATCTTAAAATAATAACTGGAACCTCAACATCAAAATTCATATTGAATACCAAATTGTGTGTACTGTTACACCCCTATTACCAATTTTTCATTACCCCAATTTTTCGTCTGTCTCCGTGTAACACACAGCGCTCCGGGAAGTCATCCTTCTCTGCTCGCCTCAAAGGCCAAAACAAACAAACGTGTACAAATAGTATCCATGGCGACCGTAGTAACCGTTGTTCCGACTGTGCAGCGGCGGTATGTGCCCCTTGTTGCTCGTTGTCCAAGCCAGACGATTTAGTATCGGTTATTAATGGAGATTTACAAGCTTTGTATTCCGATAATACATTTAAAACCTCACCCCTCGGGAGTCAAACGACTAGGTAAATACGACTACTATAACTAGTACCACTAATAGTTCTACTACAATACTACGACTACTATAACTAGTACCACTAATAGTTCTACTACAATACTACGACTACTATAACTAGTACCACTAATAGTTCTACTACAATACTACGACTACTATAACTAGTACCACTAATAGTTCTACTACAATACTACGACTACTATAACTAGTACCACTAATAGTTCTACTACAATACTACGACTACTATAACTAGTACCACTAATAGTTCTACTACAATACTACGACTACTATAACTAGTACCACTAATAGTTCTACTACAATACTACGACTACTATAACTAGTACCACTAATAGTTCTACTACAATACTACGACTACTATAACTAGTACCACTAATAGTTCTACTACAATACTACTCAATGCTGTTAAGTTGTTGCTCTTGTGGCTTCTGCATGAATTGAAGAGATTAGGACTGATTTCACTGCCTTGACCGAACAAATACAGAAAAATGTTGAAAAGAGGAGGAAAAAAAAGAAGCACCAATGGAATCTTTAGTCTAGTGTGATCCTGTACCTAACCCAGTGGCTTTAGAACAAAGCACCTACCGTATATATATATACGGTACATACATATATGAATATTGGTTAGATTTATATATTGTGTTATATTGTGTTAGCATGTACATAAAACATACCTCCACTGCAATAAATATTTATATGAAAATGACCAAACCAGTTTTGGGGATTTTATCAGTTCAAACTGTTACAAAGGTGAATATTAAAGGGATACTTTGCCACATTTAATATGGATGTCAAGTCAGCGTTGATGGTAAATGTAGTCTATATTGACAGAGAAAGCAGGCAGTGCCCATGTACCAGGATGCATTGTGCACAAGCTTCTGATATACGTATATATGAATATACTACATCATAAATCTGAGTAACAAAAGGTTACCATGTAAGCAGTACAAACGTGTAGAGAAACAGGCTTGTTCAACTTGGTAGTCTGTAGCCATTACTTGGCCAAAACATAGTGTTAGGTGACAGAAATACTCCCTTAATGTTTCATATGCCCTCTGGCCTCTGCTGTCACTGTTTAACTGCTGTCTGGTTCTGGATAGTCCTGGCCGGCCATCTTTTAACATCCTCTGTAGTCATATTCTGGGATGCCATTTTTGCTGTTGGAAATGTAGGTATTTTGCAATAAAAGCTAAGAGAAGAAGGAAGTTTTGTTTTGGAGAGGCATGAAGACCACGCCCCCTGGCTAACTGACCACGCCCCCTGGCTAACTGACCACGCCCCCTGGCTAACTGACCACGCCCCCTGGCTAACTGACCACGAGGGGGAGAAATCCAAGCTGACAACCTGTAGTAGTTCCTGGTCACACCAATGAGGGGAAGTAAAAACAACATAGTACGCAGGTATTGCTTTAATTGACTACATTTACCAACAAGGTGGTTAAGAGTGTGATATGTGGGAGTGAAGCAGTGCATCGTGGGAGATTAAACAAAGTACCAGAAGAGTGCACACCTTTCAGTTGCACCCCCTGTCCGGATCCTCTCCTGTGCGTTGCCTGGCGTGGCTTCAGGTTGGTTGGGCTACGGTCGTCTCGCTGCAGAATCTTGGATAGAGAAAATGGGCGCCTCCTAAAAGCTTGGTGAATCATAACCACTTTAGGACGCACACGCCTTGGCTCCCGTCCTGAAATGCTTTCTACGGCTTGTTGTGCTCCTGCACAGAAATCAATTGGAGCCACGCAGCAAACAAAGAGACAAGAAAGAGAAAACATGGTCTATCATCAACGCTAGCTAGCCCTGATGCAGCCCAAAAAACTAACATCTGAAACTGCATCGTGCACTGCATCGATTCCTGAAGCTAGTGGCCATTAGCTAAGCTAGCTAGCTCCTAACATTGAGCCTCTAATTAATTACATTGAGCTTATTACTATGTAACAAAATTATCTCATGAATACCAAACTATCAAGTCATTAGTTAAGTAATTGCAACCGTTATAGATAGAAAAATATATAGGGTGTTTAATGAATTAGGCTATTGCTCTAAACGTAACAGAAGTAATATAATTTAAATGATTGTTATTCACCGAATGCTAGCCAAATGTTGGGGCAGGGAACCAGCAATGCAGCCTAAAAGCCGTGTGTGTGAGTGGGAGGGTTGTGTATTATTGTATTATTGTAAACAAAACATGTTAGCATTGATCACTATTTTGAAGAGCACTTTTGGAGACGGTCAGGAGATCGATATAGACAACTGCAGGGAACCAAAATAGAAAGACTTCAGGGAAGGATATGGAGCCCATGTGAGACATGAGCTGACGATCCAAAGACCTATTGATGTTCCTGTTGATTTTATATTACAATGTAATGGGAAGGAAATGAAGGAGGTCGTGTTGAACAATAGCTGCTGGAATTGAAACATTTCAGGTTTTAGAAATAACATTTATAAAATGCATCTTAATTCTATAGCCTATTGTATTGTATTGTATTATGGTAGCATGATGTCATTTGGTTATTATGAAAAACATTTTGGAGGGATTCCAAGATGGCTACCGACAATAGGTAAAAGGTACTGAATAGGTACAGATACCATTGCAATGACAATAAACAAAATCTTAGAAGCTATTTTACTATTTACTTTTATTTGTTTTAACTTGTTGAAAGTTGGAGGAAACACAGTACAGAGACAGGTCATTAAGGAGCAGGTAGGGGTTAGACAGTACAGAGACAGGTCATTAAGGAGCAGGTAGGGGTTAGACAGTACAGAGACAGGTCATTAAGGAGCAGGTAGGGGTTAGACGGTACAAAGACAGGTCATTAAGGAGCAGGTAGGGGTTAGACGGTACAGAGACAGGTCATTAAGGAGCAGGTAGGGGTTAGACAGTACAGAGACAGGTCATTAAGGAGCAGGTAGGGGTTAGACAGTACAGAGACGGGTCATTAAGGGGCAGGTAGGGGTTAGACAGTACAGAGACGGGTCATTAAGGGGCAGGTAGGGGTTAGACAGTACAGAGACAGGTCATTAAGGAGCAGGTAGGGGTTAGACAGTACAGAGACGGGTCATTAAGGGGCAGGTAGGGGTTAGACAGTACAGAGACAGGTCATTAAGGAGCAGGTAGGGGTTAGACAGTACAGAGACGGGTCATTAAGGGGCAGGTAGGGGTTAGACAGTACAGAGACGGGTCATTAAGGGGCAGGTCGGGGTTAGACAGTACAGAGACAGGTCATTAAGGAGCAGGTAGGGGTTAGACAGTACAGAGACAGGTCATTAAGGAGCAGGTAGGGGTTAGACAGTACAGAGACAGGTCATTAAGGAGCAGGTAGGGGTTAGACAGTACAGAGACGGGTCATTAAGGGGCAGGTAGGGGTTAGACAGTACAGAGACGGGTCATTAAGGGGCAGGTAGGGGTTAGACAGTACAGAGACAGGTCATTAAGGAGCAGGTAGGGAGAATACAGAGACAGGACATTAAGGAGCGGGTAGGGGTTAGACAGTATAGAGACAGGTCATTGAGGAGCAGGTAGGGGTTAGACAGTACAGAGACAGGTCATTAAGGAGCAGGTAGGGGTTAGACAGTACAGAGACAGGTCATTAAGGAGCAGGTAGGGGTTAGACAGTACAGAGACAGGTCATTAAGGAGCAGGTAGGCGGTAGACAGTACAGAGACAGGTCATTAAGGAGCAGGTAGGGGTTAGACGGTACAAAGACAGGTCATTAAGGAGCAGGTAGGGGTTAGACAGTACAGAGACAGGTCATTAAGGAGCAGGTAGGGGTTAGACAGTACAGAGACAGGTCATTAAGGAGCAGGTAGGGGTTAGACGGTACAAAGACAGGTCATTAAGGAACAGGTAGGGGTTAGACAGTACAGAGACAGGTCATTAAGGAGCAGGTAGGGGTTAGACAGTACAGACAGGTCATTAAGGAGCAGGTAGGGGTTAGACGGTACAAAGACAGGTCATTAAGGAGCAGGTAGGGGTTAGACGGTACAGAGACAGGTCATTAAGGAGCAGGTAGGGGTTAGACAGTACAGAGACAGGTCATTAAGGAGCAGGTAGGGGTTAGACAGTACAGAGACAGGTCATTAAGGAGCAGGTAGGGAGAATACAGAGACAGGACATTAAGGAGCGGGTAGGGGTTAGACAGTATAGAGACAGGTCATTGAGGAGCAGGTAGGGGTTAGACAGTACAGCGACAGGTCATTAAGGAGCAGGTAGGGGTTAGCCAGTACAGAGACAGGTCATTAAGGAGCAGGTAGGGGTTAGACAGTACAGAGACAGGTCATTAAGGAGCAGGTAGGGGTTATACAGTACAGAGACGGGTCATTAAGGAGCAGGTAGGGGTTAGACAGTACAGAGACAGGTCATTAAGGAGCAGGTAGGGGTTAGACAGTACAGAGACGGGTCATTAAGGGGCAGGTAGGGGTTAGACAGTACAGAGACAGGTCATTAAGGAGCAGGTAGGGAGAATACAGAGACAGGACATTAAGGAGCGGGTAGGGGTTAGACAGTACAGAGACAGGTCATTAAGGAGCAGGTAGTGAGAATACCGAGACAGGACATTAAGGAGCGGGTAGGGGTTAGACAGTACAGAGACAGGTCATTGAGGAGCAGGTAGGGGTTAGACAGTACAGAGACAGGTCATTTAGGAGCAGGTCGGGGTTAGACAGTACAGAGACAGGTCATTAAGGAGCAGGTAGGGGTTAGGCAGTACAGAGACAGGTCATTAAGGAGCAGGTAGGGGTTAGACAGTACAGAGACAGGTCATTAAGGAGCAGGTAGGGGTTAGACAGTACAGAGACAGTTCATTAAGGAGCAGGTCGGGGTTAGACAGTACAGAGACAGGTCATTAAGGAGCAGGTCGGGGTTAGACAGTACAGAGACGGGTCATTAAGGAGCAGGTCGGGGTTAGACAGTACAGAGACAGGTCATTAAGGAGCAGGTAGGGGTTAGACGGTACAGACACAGGTCATTAAGGAGCAGGTAGGAGTTAGACAGTACAGAGACAGGTCATTAAGGAGCAGGTAGGGGTTAGCCACTACAGAGACAGGTCATTAAGGAGCAGGTAGGGGTTAGACCGTACAGAGACAGGTCATTAAGGAGCAGGTAGGGGTTAGACAGTACAGAGACAGGTCATTAAGGAGCAGGTAGGGGTTAGACAGTACAGAGACAGGTCATTAAGGAGCAGGTAGGGGTTAGCCAGTACAGAGACAGGTCATTAAGGAGCAGGTAGGGGTTAGAGAGTACAGAGACAGGTCATTAAGGAGCAGGTAGGGGTTAGCCAGTACAGAGACAGGTCATTAAGGAGCAGGTAGGGGTTATACAGTACAGAGACGGGTCATTAAGGAGCAGGTAGGGGTTAGACAGTACAGAGACGGGTCATTAAGGGCAGGTAGGGGTTAGACAGTACAGAGACAGGTCATTAAGGAGCAGGTAGGGAGAATACAGAGACAGGACATTAAGGAGCGGGTAGGGGTTAGACAGTACAGAGACAGGTCATTAAGGAGCAGGTAGGGGTTAGACAGGTCATTAAGGAGCAGGTAGGGGTTAGACAGTACAGAGACAGTTCATTAAGGAGCAGGTCGGGGTTAGACAGTACAGAGACAGGTCATTAAGGAGCAGGTCGGGGTTAGACAGTACAGAGACAGGTCATTAAGGAGCAGGTCGGGGTTAGACAGTACAGAGACAGGTCATTAAGGAGCAGGTCGGGGTTAGACAGTACAGAGACGGGACATTAAGGAGCAGGTAGGAGTTAGACAGTACAGAGACAGGTCATTAAGGAGCAGGTAGGGGTTAGCCACTACAGAGACAGGTCATTAAGGAGCAGGTAGGGGTTAGACAGTACAGAGACAGGTCATTAAGGAGCAGGTAGGGGTTAGACGGTACAGAGACAGGTCATTAAGGAGCAGGTAGGGGTTAGACAGTACAGAGACAGGTCATTAAGGAGCAGGTAGGGGTTAGACAGTACAGAGACAGGTCATTAAGGAGCAGGTAGGGGTTAGCCAGTACAGAGACAGGTCATTAAGGAGCAGGTAGGGGTTAGAGAGTACAGAGACAGGTCATTAAGGAGCAGGTAGGGGTTAGCCAGTACAGAGACAGGTCATTAAGGAGCAGGTAGGGGTTAGACAGTACAGAGACGGGTCATTAAGGAGCAGGTAGGGGTTATACAGTACAGAGACGGGTCATTAAGGAGCAGGTAGGGGTTAGGCAGTACAGAGACAGGTCATTAAGGAGCAGGTAGGGGTTAGACAGTACAGAGACAGGTCATTAAGGAGCAGGTAGGGGTTAGACAGTACAGAGACGGGTCATTAAGGGGCAGGTAGGGGTTAGACAGTACAGAGACAGGTCATTACGGAGCAGGTAGGGAGAATACAGAGACAGGACATTAAGGAGCGGGTAGGGGTTAGACAGTACAGAGACAGGTCATTAAGGAGCAGGTAGGGACAATACAGAGACAGGACATTAAGGAGCGGGTAGGGGTTAGACAGTACAGAGACAGGTCATTGAGGAGCAGGTAGGGGTTAGACAGTACAGAGACAGGTCATTTAGGAGCAGGTCGGGGTTAGACAGTACAGAGACAGGTCATTAAGGAGCAGGTAGGGGTTAGGCAGTACAGAGACAGTTCATTAAGGAGCAGGTAGGGGTTAGCCAGTACAGAGACAGGTCATTTAGGAGCAGGTAGGGGTTAGACAGTACAGAGACAGGTCATTAAGGAGCAGGTAGGGGTTAGACGGTACAGAGACAGGTCATTAAGGAGCAGGTAGGGGTTAGACAGTACAGAGACAGGTCATTAAGGAGCAGGTCGGGGTTAGACAGTACAGAGACAGGTCATTAAGGAGCAGGTCGGGGTTAGACAGTATATATACTGTGGACATTGAGGTTCAAACCAGAACCATCCGGCTGGGGGTCAAACAACCTAACTACAGATTTTCCTGCCCATGATTTAGTTTGATATGGTGTGATCTATTATTCTGTCTATTGGCTGGTTAAGTGTGAACCTCTGACTGATTGGGTGATGAGAACAGGGTTAATAAATTGAATTGAACTGGGCTGGGCTCCAGACCTTGGTTCTGTTGTCTCCTTTTAATCACTGTGTGTGTGTAGTACTTAGGTCTGAAAGAGCTTGTAAGATAATCAACTCTTGGCTCAAGGTTGTTTGATCTTGTTTGATCAATACGTCCACCAGTAGCGCTCCAATAATAGTCTGTAGGCTAACCGTGATGGGTTTGATTTGAGTCCTGCTACTGTTTACCTATAGCCGTATACCTGAAGCATCCTAGAACAAACCTACCTGCTCATTATTGACACCTGAATTCAATTTGATTTGAAGTTTATTTGATTTGACACCTGCTCAGTGGCAGTGGTAAAGCAGTGGTACAGCACTGCACACATAGACACTGAATTGATTTCCAGCTTCATCCAGGTTTGCTGAATGAATGGATGAAAGCTAAACAAAACAACAGTAAGTACATGTATCACACTATCATAAATCCTTCTATGTCATATTGTGTGATGTGTTCTCACAATATATTGCATCATATCCTCCTGATCCCCAGACTAGAGAGGGCCGTTCTCCGCAGGGGGCCTGATGTTCTCCCAGTTCTTCTCTGGGCTATTTATAGACCTCACCGCCTCCAGCTGCAACTATTGGTGGAGGAGACTGAGGTGTGTGTGTGTGTGTGTGTGTGTGTGGGGGAGGGGGGGGGGGGGGGGGGTGTTACAACTCTACAATTGTCTCTTGTTCTCATCTGTCCTAGTCTACATCTCCTCACAAACCGAGTCAAACAAGGTCAGAGTGTGTGTGTGTGTGTGTGTGTGTGTGTGTCATTAGGCTTTGAGTTTGTAGTCCGGGGGGGGTCACACACACACACACCACCACTCGCACCACCACCTCCTCGTACCTTCACCTCCTTGCACCACCACCTCTGCAACCACACACACACACACACACACACACACACACACACACACACACACACACACACACACACACACACACACACACACACACACTCTGGTGGTGGAAAGGAACAGGAGGCTGGGATGCTTCAAACATCTACTGTGACTCACCTAGAGCTCCCATTGAGCTCCTCCTCCTGCACCTCCTCATCCATCACAGGTTCACCTCCTTGTACCTCCCCTTCCTCGCACCACCACCTCCTCGTACCTACACCTCCTCCTCGTACCTCCACCACCTCCTCGCACCACCACCTCCTCGTACCTCCACCTCCTCGCACCACCACCACCTCCTCGTACCTACACCTCCTCGCACCACCACCACCTCCTCGTACCTACACCTCGTACCTCCACCACCTCCTCGCACCACCACCTCCTCGTACCTCCACCACCTCGCACCACCACCACCTCCTCGTACCTACACCTCCTCCTCGTACCTCCACCACCTCCTCGCACCACCACCTCCTCGCACCACCACCTCCTCGTACCTCCACCACCTCGCACCACCACCACCTCCTCGTACCTACACCTCCTCGCACCACCACCACCTCCTCGTACCTACACCTCCTCGTACCTCCACCACCTCCTCGCACCACCACCTCCTCGTACCTACCACCACCACCCACCTCCTCGCACCACCACCACCTCCTCATACCTACACCTCCTCGCACCACCACCACCTCCTCGTACCTACACCTCCTCGCACCACCACCACCTCCTCGTACCTACACCTCCTCCTCGTAGCACCACCACCTCCTCGTACCTCCACCACCTCGCACCACCACCACCTCCTCGTACCTACACCTCCTCGCACCACCACCACCTCCTCATACCTACACCTCCTCGCACCACCACCACCTCCTCGTACCTACACCTCGTACCTCCACCACCTCCTCGCACCACCACCTCCTCGTACCTCCACCACCTCGCACCACCACCACCTCCTCATACCTACACCTCCTCGCACCACCACCACCTCCTCGTACCTACACCTCCTCGCACCACCACCACCTCCTCGCACCACCACCTCCTCGTACCACCACCTCCTCGTACCACCACCTCCTCGCACGTCCTCCTCACACCACTACCTCCACCACCTCCTCGTACCACCACCTCCTCGTACCCCCACCTCCTCGCACGTCCTCCTCACACCACCACCTCCTTGTACCTCCACCACCTCCTCGTACCTTCACCTCCTCGTACCACCACCTCCTCGTACCACCTCCACCTCGTACCTCCACCTCCTCGTATCTCCCCCTCCTCGCACCTCCACCTCGTACCTCCACCTCCTCGTACCACCACCTCCTCGTACCTTCACCTCCTCGTACCACCACCTCCTCGTATCTCCCCCTCCTCGCACCTCCACCTCGTACCTCCACCTCCTCGTATCTCCCCCTCCTCGCACCTCCACCTCGTACCTCCACCTCCTCGCACCTCCACCTCGTACCTCCACCTCCTCGCACCACCACCTCCTTTTACCTCTACCACCTCCTCGTAGCGCAACATCCCACAGCACCTAAATACACAGAAGTTCAGAGCACAGACAGATTCAAAAACATTAATATTGGAAGATAAAGCACACAATACATACAGATTAGAATACACATATGAAGATAAACACACACACACACACACACACACACACACACACACACACACACACACACACACACACACACACACACACACACACACACACACACACACACACACACACACACAGCTAAAACACGAAGATGTGATATTCCACGCATGGCTTGGCTCTGACGTCTTCACTGATTGATGGATTCGTGGTTGGTTGATGACTAATCTCAATAACACCGAATTCATACATGAATTAAATTCCCAGCGCTGTCACGACGTGATGCAGTGACCCTACGACGTGATGCAGTGACCCTACGACGTGATGCAGTGACCCTACGACGTGATGCAGTGACCCTACGACGTGATGCAGTGACCCTACGATGTGATGCAGTGACCCTACGATGTGATGCAGTGACCCTGCGACACGGTGTAATCACGTAGGCCTGTACTGTAGGTTTTTTAAAGGTGAATTGTGAGTAATGTACGAATGAAGCCGTGAATTGAGAGTTTTGGGTTTCGGTTTGAAATCGGCACCGCTCTAAAGGGCAGCGTACACAACAAATGAACTGCTTATTGGCAATCAATATCATAATTACCGATTCTAAAACCCAAGACGCGCTTCATCACAGGGCCGCCATTATTAATTTATGAGCGAGAGCCAGAAGTTATATCTGCAGCAACACACGCGTGTGCGTTCAGCATTGCATTGTTATGGTTTTATGGTAATTGCCGGTGCAGCTTTTGTGTTGCAAAGTGCGCTATATGTTTTTCCCGCTCCAGTCTCCAGATAATCAGCGGTGTCTTCTTGGACTCTGTGGCCGTGATTAAGTGAGGCTCCGCCATGACACTTCTCTCCCAATTAGAGGCGCCCTTCGGCTTTTCTTTCCGAAAGGCGGTGGCGGCGAGGTCGTTTATCTGAGAAATCCCCTTTCTCTGTTCCCTGTGTGTGTGTGTGTGTGTGTGTGTGTGTGTGTGTGTGTGTGTGTGTGTGTGTGTGTGTGTGTGTGTGTGTGTGTGTGTGTGTGTGTGTGTGTGTGTGTGTGTGTGTGTGTGTGTGTGTGTGTGTGTGTGTGTGTGTGTGTGTGTGTGTGTGTGTGTGTGTGTGTGTGTGTGTGTGTGTGTGTGTGTGTGTGTGTGGACGGCGCTTTAGCCATAAAGAAATAGATGTACACCGTGTTACTCATAGCTCTCCACTGCCCCCTCGTGGCCAGGAACGCTCTTAATTTCACGACATTATTCTTTGTGGCAATGTCACTTCTTAGATGATGGTGAATCCTAAGCGACGCCGTGTCCTTTTATCGATCGCTTCTCTCTGTCAGCTCCCAAATGATCGTCTGTAAAACTATCGTCTTCAACATCAGTTAGTGCATCATTTCTGTCAAATACATCTAGCTATTTTCATGAATGTATTAAAATGTACACATAATATATATACTTATCCAACTATGTTATATGTATCCATGCATGTATCCATCTCTCTGTCGGTCCTCTCTAAAAATAAGCTCTACTGTAAATTAATCAAGTAAATAAAAAACATAAAACATTAGTTTACATTCGATAAGATACTTAGTGGTGGTTCTCAGCTGGTCTAGAATCAGGACCCACTTCTGCCATTTGTCATTTAGTCACGTCCTAAAGATAATGTAAAACAATATATTGTGGGAGTGCATATAATATTGCAGTTATCAATAATGCCTTCGTGTACTTTTAAAAACACAGAGCAAACAAAAACCTACAACAGGGTTCAACTCAATGACACAAGCCATTGAAACACGAGTGAACTAAGTCATGGGCTTCTTTAAGGTTGGGTGTCTGCTCTGCGACACACTCGGTCGTGAATGACCCAATCCAATATACTACTTCGGATAAAAGCTCCAACATAACTCATACGCACTTATGTCACTTTTATTTCTTCTTTATTATTTATTGACCAGTGACTGAAACCCGGCGAGCTCAAAGCGGACCATGAGTCACCTTCTCTCTAACCCACGTCACGTCTTCTCCTGTGGGTTTAAATCTCTCTCTGTGCACCTCCTCCTCCTTCTCCTCCTCTTCCTCTTTCAACCCCCTCCCTCTCCTCCTCCTCCTCCTCCTCCTCAACACCCCCCTCTCCTCCTCCTCCTCCTCCTCAACACCCCCCTCTTCTCCTCCTCTTCCTCTTTCAACCCCCTCCCTCTCCTCCTCCTCCTCCTCCTCCTCAACACCCCCCTCTTCTCCTCCTCCTCCTCCTTGTCAACACCCCCCTCTTCTCCTCCTCTTCCTCTTTCAACCCCCTCCCTCTCCTCCTCCTCCTCCTCAACACCCCCCTCTTCTCCTCCTCTTCCTCTTTCAACCCCCTCCCTCTCCTCCTCCTCCTCCTCTTTCAACCCCCTCCCTCTCCTCCTCCTCCTCCTCCTCAACACCCCCCTCTTCTCCTCCTCTTCCTCTTTCAACCCCCTCCCTCTCCTCCTCCTCCTCCTCCTCAACACCCCCCTCTTCTCCTCCTCTTCCTCTTTCAACCCCCTCCCTCTCCTCCTCCTCCTCCTCCTCCTCAACACCCCCCTCTTCTCCTCCTCTTCCTCTTTCAACCCCCTCCCTCTCCTCCTCCTCCTCCTCCTCCTCAACACCCCCCTCTTCTCCTCCTCTTCCTCTTTCAACCCCCTCCCTCTCCTCCTCTTCCTCCGAGACAGATGTGAGGCCGTTTCTAAATGATTACTCATTCATTGCTCTTGTCACTTCAACACTGTTTGTAAGTAAGCCTGAGTCACCGTGTGTGTGTGTGTGTGTGTGTGTGTGTGTGTGTGTGTGTGGTGTGTGTGTGTGTGTGTGTGTGTGTGTGTGTGTGTGTGTGTGTGTGTGTGTGTGTGTGTGTGTGTGTGTGTGTGTGTGTGTGTGTGTGTGTGTGTGTGTGTGTGATGTGGGAGAAATGTTAATCAATAAGGTTGTGATATTTTCAATCATCATTATTACCGGTATATGCTATTTTTGCTATTTATATATACTAGCATCATCTAACAACTTAACAGTATAGTAAGTACAAAGGTAGTAAGTATAATAAGTAGTAGCCTACAAGTAGTTATACTGAGCTGTAATGAGGAGTATAGTTTTCTTCTCCTCTGAGCCTGAGGCCTGCGGCCAGCAGGGGGAGCCCGAGGGCCTCCTGCAGGTTAAACTCTCACTACACATGAGAGGTGCTGAGAAAGACAACAGCTGGACTTTCAATTGTCTTTCTTCCAGGAGAGGAGGACGGCATTGTGTTTATTTGTATTATTATTATCTACTTTGTCTTATCTTACTTTAACTATTGCGAGAAGCCATGCGAGATGTCTTGTTCCAGACATTGAACTAGACAGCTCAGTGTCTCACCCAATGCGTTGTACCCTCACTTCCGTTTGCCATCAACAGATTCGTGTGGTCCGTCGAGCTGCCCGTCCCGCCCCTCGACCCGTGTCAAGACCAATCCATCCAATCACAGCTCAAGCGCCACCCGATTGGCCCATTGTGTTAGGTTCCTCCCCCAGGCTATCTTACGGCTGCTGGAGACCAAACTCTATGGAAGTTGACTTGCGCTCGTCGTTCAGTGATCGGTCTTTTGACCACGTGACATGGTCAGGTGACCAGAGACACACGCACACACACACACCCTCATGTTAACATAAACAAGTGTACATCATTCCAATGTGGTCCAAATGTAGGTCGACTTTAATGGGCCCATCTGTTACTGAGACATCTTGGACTTCGGTCTCCAAAGCGATGACCAGTGACGAAAGCTGATACATGACTAACTTTGTATATCATTTATTTATATTGGATGTCTTTTAATATCAATCAATGTTTTTTTGGGGTTTACATTTGACATTATTTGAATATTTTAAGTAAAATAATGAAGCAAATGGTTCATTTGACGCGTGACGCACACAATTTGCGTGGTGACGTCACACACTGATTTCAGCCCCGGAGCGCCTCTCGCTCGCTCTCTCTCGCTCTCTCTCTCTCGCTCGCGCCCTCTCTCTCTCTCGCTCGCGCCCTCTCTCTCTCTCCCTCTCCCCCTCTCTCGCTCTCGCTCTCTCTCTCCCTCTCCCTCCCTCTCCCCCTCTCTCTCTCTCTCTCTCTCCCTCTCCCCCTCTCTCTCTCTCTCTCTCCCTCTCCCCCTCTCTCTCTCTCGGTCAGAATAAACCATTCCCGCTGCACACTTCTTCTATCTTCTACTACAGCGACCCGACAGACTCTCAACATGGGAAACTGCCAAGTGGGTAACATTCTTACAATTCTACACAACCTATAACTGTATGTAAATGTCTAATGTATAATGTATAATGTATAATGTATAATGTATAATGTATGATACATGTATAATGTCCTACTGGATTCAGCCTTCGTCCCCAAGACGTCTGCGGGTTTTTGTTATTGCCGGCCGGCCGGTCGAAGGGATCGATAGGCTTAATAATATCATATATATATATATATATATATAATATAGCTTAATATCAGCTGTACGTCTCATTTGGGTATTGCCAGTATTCGATTGGTGGTTCGACTGGTTTACTGGTTTAGGTAACATTTAAATACAACGACCGTTATTTCGGAGGGCTTGTTATTATCTCAAGGTCCCTGGTCTTACTGGTCTCACGGGGATACGTGTCATGGTTACAATGGAGTAATGGCCGTTATGTGGCGTATGACATTGTGGATTTGTGCCCACGGAGTGTCGGGCTCTGGCAGCCGGGGGAGCGGCCACTCCCATGCGGAACCCCCGGCCCCCGGGAGGGGGGGGGGGGCCTCCCGAGAGCCTATTGACGAGAGGGGGGAGGCCTCCCGAGAGCCTATTGACGAGAGGGGGGGGAGGCCTCCCGAGAGGCTATTGACGAGAGGGGGGAGGCCTCCCGAGAGGCTATTGACGAGAGGGGGGGGAGGCCTCCCGAGAGGCTATTGACGAGAGGGGGGGAGGCCTCCCGAGAGGCTATTGACGAGAGGGGGGGGAGGCCTCCCGAGAGGCTATTGACGAGAGGGGGGGGAGGCCTCCCGAGAGGCTATTGACGAGAGGGGGGGAGGCCTCCCGAGAGCCTATTGACGAGAGGGGGGGAGGCCTCCCGAGAGGCTATTGACGAAGCCTGATTCATGCCCCCCCCCCCCCTTCACTGCACCCCCACCACGTTTGTTTTAGGTAGACGGCAGCTGAGCCAGACATTCCTAACCCTGGCTTATTT
Source organism: Muraenolepis orangiensis (assembly GCA_027704905.1). NCBI lineage: Eukaryota > Metazoa > Chordata > Actinopteri > Gadiformes > Muraenolepididae > Muraenolepis > Muraenolepis orangiensis. The sequence goes on along the minus strand of CM051020.1, from coordinate 22,113,579 downwards.
AGTCATTCAGTACGACCACCCCCCTCACAGGCTTGGGGTCTATGTAATGTGTAGGGTAGGGTCTATGTAATGTGTAGGGTGGGGTCTATGTAATGTGTAGGGTGGGGTCTATGTAATGTGTAGGGTGGGGTCTATGTAATGTGTAGGGTAGGGTCTATGTAATGTGTAGGGTAGGGTCTATGTAATGTGTAGGGCGGGGTCTATGTAATGTGTAGGGCGGGGTCTATGTAATGTGTAGGGTGGGGTCTATGTAATGTGTAGGGCGGGGTCTATGTAATGTGTAGGGTGGGGTCTATGTAATGTGTAGGGTGGGGTCTATGTAATGTGTAGGGTGGGGTCTATGTAATGTGTAGGGTGGGGTCTATGTAATGTGTAGGGTAGGGTCTATGTAATGTGTAGGGTAGGGTCTATGTAATGTGTAGGGTGGGGTCTATGTAATGTCTTTTTCTTGTTTGCCTGTTTAGCCAACCGTCTTCCCCTATGAGGAGTTTGATGTTATGGCTGACATCAAGGCCATCCGCAAAGCCTGCAAAGGCTTTGGTAAGACTATTGTGGAAACATTATAATGTATGACTCTATCTCAGTGGGTTTTGTGCATGCACAGGTTTGGTAACCTAGCATTACAGCTGTTTTTCTGTCTTTGGAGAACCAATTAGACAGCTGACTCATTTGAAACCAACCAGATGGTTCCGATGAACAGAAAGGGTGTGTTTGTGGTTCCAAGAATAACATCTAATCCTCCTGACACACTTCAGTCAGTACAGCCTGGCACTGTAGGAAAGCTGTGTGTGTGTGTGTGTGTGTGTGTGTGTGTGTGTGTGTGTGTGTGTGTGTGTGTGTGTGTGTGTGTGTGTGTGTGTGTGTGTGTGTGTGTGTGTGTGTGTGTGTGTGTGTGTGTGTGTGTGTGTGTGTGTGTGTGTGTGTGTGTGTGTGCGCACGGCCATGCCCACATGCGTGGCTACACAAATAAATGTTTGTCTACATTTGTATTCATTAATATTCTATTAATTTTCTACAGATTATGTTAACATTTCATGAGTTCACCTAGCGTAGCTATCATCTTGCTAGCTGTATTTTCACCTGTTACAAAAAAAGTAAGTACGTGTTTATCATTTAGAATGTTCCCTTCCATTTGATTTCAGGAACCGATGAGCAGGCTATTATCGACATCCTGGCCAACCGCAGCGCCGACCAGCGACAGGAAATCAAACAGGCGTACTTTGACAAGTACGACGATGTGAGTAAACCTGTCTAAGACGTCTCCGATCCAACCTCAAGTCTTGTCTCTTATACAACTTGGGTTCCTGTTTTATTTTTGGTCTGTTGTCTATTACTACTGATGTGTAGTCTGTTTTGCCAGACCTCTTTATGAATTGTTTGAATTTAGTTAAAAAATTCAATTGAAACATAAAAAGAACCTTATAGTCAACTCTCATTCTTCTCTCCTGCTCTGTCTGACACGCAAGTTCCAGTCGTATTTCAAAAAATCCTCTTGGTTCTGCATCCCTCCTTTTCCTTGTTTGTCCTTCCCCTCATTTTACTATCTCTCTCTCTCTCTCTCTCTCTCTCTCTCTCTCTCTCGCTATCCATTGGTTGTCTCTGTCTCTCTGTCTCTCTCGCCCCTCGTTCGGACAGGAGCTGGTGGACGTGTTGAAGAGCGAGCTGGCGGGGAACTTTGAGAACGCCATCTTGGCGATGCTGGACCTGCCGGTGATCTACGCCGTCAAGGAGCTGAGGAAGGCCATGAAGGGCGCTGGCACGGACGAGGACGTCCTGGTGGAGATTCTGTGTACAGCCACAAACGCTGTGAGCTGCTAAACTTGTTCCCGTGCTATAATTTGATAGAAGCTTTATCAACAGTTAGCCGACTAAACCGTCTCTTGTTTTAATTTAGCCTCATATGCCCAAAGTTATCTCTGTTGTGGGGCGGCATTTATTAATTCCCCCCTGGTGCAATTAATAAAGTGAACCAAATCTAATCTAGACTTTCTTTAGTTGAGCACCACCCTGCTAACTAGGCTTGGTAGCCTAATGCACTAGGTCCCCCTGACGTGCTAGGTCCCCCTAATACGCTAGGTACCCCTAATTCAGATTCAGATTCAGATTCAGATTACTTTATTTATCCCGAGGGAAATTAAGGTGCAACAGTTGACACAGGGGGAATTAATGCACACACAAATATACTAATACCTAAAGCTAAAAACGAAATAACAACAAACTAACTAAACAAAAGTATAAACAAGATATAACAAAATTAACTCTAAATGAAATCTAAATGTATTGATAGATGAATTGCACAATTTACAGTATTATTACAGTAATACGTAGGTATATACAATACACAACAATACGTATAGTGCAAATTGGCAGTAATAAATACTAATAAATAACTCGGATGAATACTGAAAAAGTGACATGTGAAAAGTGAAAAGGGAAATTGAATTTACAGTGCAAAATTACAGTGAAAGGATTTACAGTGTGTTGACCAAAACATAATAATAACAGTGCATTGGCCTCAGGTCACTGAGTCTCCACTGTCCCTCTCATGACCCGAGGTAGATGAATTAAAGAGTCTGATGGCCACAGGAAGAAAGGACTTCCTGTGGCGTTCTGTGGTGCACCTGGGTGGAATGAGTCTGTTGCTGAAGGTGCTTCTGTATGAGGTCAGCACCTGATGGAGAGGGTGAGAGTTGTTGTCAAGGATACTACGCAGCATCCTCCTCTCAGACACCACCAACAAGGAGTCCAGCTGCTAGGTGTGCTAGGTACCCCATGCGCTAGGTACCCCTGACGCTTTAGGTCCCCCTAATGTGCTAGGTCTCCCTAATGTGCTAGATCTCCCTAATGTGCTAGGTCCCCCTAATGTGCTAGGTCCCCCTAATGTGCTAGGGCCCCCTGACGCGCTAGGGCCCCCTGACGCGCTAGGGCCCCCTGACGCGCTAGGGCCCCCTGACATGCTAGGTACCCCTTAGGCACTAGGTACCCATAACACGCTAGGTACCCTAACATGTATCTCTTTACATGTCAATAAATCCTAGCTCTGGTAGATGTGTAAACTGTAGAATTCAACTCTTTTCAACAATAACTGTTGAAAGTCTAAGTCCTGATTTGTGTTTTCTTTTTCTTCTTCTTCCTGTTACCTTGCAGGATGTTGCCATGTTCAAAGAGTGCTATTTCCAGGGTGAGGATATGTCAAATTCACTTATGATCGATTTAAAAAAAGTAATCTTTGTTCAAAAGACTATTCAATACACATAATACACCATTTCGATCCCCTGTAGGGTGCAATACATTACAACGCTCTACCACGTTCATACATCAGCACTTGGTTGATTCTACTCCCTTATATTATGAGCTTTGAAGGGACGTGCAGGCCGTGAGTCATTGGCCCCTGGGTATGAGCGGGTTGTGTGTTTATTAGAGACTGACATCCCCCCCATTTTGACAGTACTTCCTTTTCAAGATTCAAGATAACTTTATTTATCCCGAGGGAAATTAAGGTGCAACAGTTGAAACGGGGAATAAATGCACAACAAATCTAGTGGCGCAGAGTTCTCTACACATCTCATGTTACCAACAGGGGATTGTTTCACGTTCACACCGTATGTTCATACTGTATGCTATTTCGCACTTAACACTTTATTAGTATTATTGGCTTATCAACACCGGTGTGGCACTGTATGCTTGAGTTAATTAGTGTCCTGTAATACTGAGCTAACAAGATGCTAATGCTGGTAACAGCTGGTGTCAGCCCAAGTTCTTCCTATAGGAATAGACCATTCAAGATTCAACAGACTTTATTTATCCCCAGGGAAATGAAGGTAACATAGTGTATTGCAAACAGAATAGTCTATCAGTTACTCCTAACCTGGAAGGACAAATGTTCTACTCTCATGTCTAGGAATCGTTGTAACACTAATGTTATGTCTGTGTTTGTTTTAATATCATAGTCCACGAGCGTGACCTTGAGGAGGACATTGAAGGAGACACCAGTGGTGACGTGAGGAACCTCCTCACAGCTCTGCTCCAGGTACGGTTCTACTAATGTGGTTCACATGTCTTTAACATGTCCTGAACATGTGATGAACATGTGATGCCATTTCATGTAAAGCACTTACATGAAATGGGTCTTGGGTTCATATATAGACACAGTCATACATTTAGCCACAAGTGAGGCTCAAAACAATCAAGCATAAAGGTATCCAATCAATATATCCAATCAATATTGTGCAATATTGCACGACCAAGTCTCTACCCCAAAACAACTATAGTTGATATATCGACACCACATCAGGAATGAAACAGGAGTGATTTTATAAGTGGTGGTCAAGTACTTGGTGCATCATAACAGAGTAAGATCGGCTCCAATACTACAGTAGTAGTAGGGCTATAACAAAGATGTTACAAACATACAGACAAAGACATACACACAGGTAAAAACACATGCACACATTTATGCACACACACAACACATAAGTTTCACACACACACACACACACACACACACACACACACACACACACACACACACACACACACACACACACACACACACACACACACACACACACACACACACACACACACACACAAAGACTCTCTGGCTGGCAGCATTCCAGGTACCTATCCATTAGTAAAGTGGGGAGAGGATAGGGTGGCCCAGACACAGAGGAACCTCACATCAACATTCAACTGACCTCTCTCTCCCCCCCCACTCTCTCTCTCCTCCCCTCTTCTTTCTTTCTCTCCCCTCTCGCTCTCCTTCCACTCTCATCCTTTCATCTTTCTCCCCTTTCCGTTTTATTACCCTCTCTCCTCTTTATTTATATTCCTCTCTTTTTCCTCTCTATGGTCTCTCGCTCTCCATTCTCTCCCCCTGGGGCACTCTCTCTCCCTATCCTCTCCCCCCTGGCCTACTCTCTCTCCCTATCCTCTCCCCCCTGGCCTACTCTCTCTCCCTATCCTCTCCCCCCTGTAGGGTAACCGAGATGAGTCGTACGAGGTGGATGAGGAGCTGGCTGAACAGGACGCCACCTCGCTGTTTGAGGTAGTCAGGAGTTCACAAATATCATGTTTTAAATTCCGCCACTAAGGTCAACGTAATGTGAACTGAATGCTATTTGTCCCTGATATAATTTGTTTTTTATTAGAAAGTACAATGAATCCAAGTTTATTGTATCTTGATCGGACATAATGCAATTGAATAGATTGATCTGAATGTAATTCTTCTCCTGTTAGCTCTGTGTAGCATGAAGTTCAAAGCATGGTCAAATCGGGATCAGTTGGAGCTATGTAGCACTGGCCCCGGTTTGAGCCAATCAGAAATGTGTAGCATTACCTCCTTTCACTAGAGGGGGTGTTACCTCCTTTCACTAGAGGGGGTGTTACCTCCTTTCACTAGAGGGGGTGTTACCTCCTTTCACTAGAGGGGGTGTTACCTCCTTTCACTAGAGGGGGTGTTACCTCCTTTCACTAGAGGGGGTGTTACCTCCTTTCACTAGAGGGGGTGTTGTGGCGGCAGTATGGCCCAGAAGCGAGCGCGGTCGCCTCACAACCGGAAGGTCCCTGGTTCGATTCCCCCGTCTCCTTCTAGCAAAAACTGTGGAGGTGTCCTTGAGCGAGACCCCCTAACCCTGACTGCTCCTGACCTGCTGGCGGTCTCCTTGATGGCTCACTCCGCCGTTGGTGGATGAATGTGTGTATGAATGGGTGAATGTGAGGCTTGACTTGTGCTTTGGATAAAAGCGCTATATAAAAGCTACCATTGTGGTTGCAGTCAAATTTATAAATTTTATAATTTTTAATAATTTGACCTGCATTTAATTTTGTGTGGTAACTGATGATAATATAGGATATATAAATGTGTGAGTTCATGTGTGTCAACTTTTTTTACTACCACTTTACACACTAATACAACGCGGTCCGAGCGTGAAAACAAAGGTGTTTATAGAAAATGTGACTCTCCCTCCCTCCCTCTCCCCCTCTCTCTCTCTCCCTCCCTCCCTCTCTCTCTCCCTCCCTCTCCCCCTCTCTCTCCCTCCCTCTCCCCCTCTCTCCCCCTCTCTCTCCCTCCCTCCCTCTCCCCCTCTCTCTCCCTCCCTCCCTCTCCCCCTCTCTCTCTCTCCCTCCCTCCCTCCCTCCCTCCCTCCCTCCCTCCCTCCCTCCCTCCCTCCCTCTCCCCCTCTCTCTCCCTCTCCCCCTCTCTCCCTCCCTCCCTCTCCCCCTCTCTCTCCCTCTCCCCCTCTCTCTCTCCCTCCCTCCCTCTCCCCCTCTCCCCCTCTCTCTCCCTCCCCCCTCCCCCTCTCTCCCCCTCCCTCTCCCCCTCTCTCCCTCTCCCCCTCTCTCTCTCTCCCTCTCTCTCCCTCCCCCTCTCTCTCCCTCCCTCCCTCCCTCCCTCTCTCCCTCCCTCTCTCTCTCCCTCCCTGAAGGCTGGCGAGGGATGCTTTGGGACGGATGAGTCCACCTTCAGCTCAATCTTGGCCAGCAGGAACTACCTCCAGCTCCAGGCTACCTTCAAGACCTATGAGCAGGTAGGACAAGCAGTACAATAACATGATACAAATACTACAACACCAACATCCTTAAGGTCTATATCTTCTATTTAAACATAATATATATATATATAATATCAGATGTGTTTTAGTAGGCGTCGTACAATAACATGAGATTCTTAGCATGGGTGCTCCCAGTGTGAACCAAACCACTAACCCTGGTAAAGTTATTGCTATGCTCCAATATGAAACCAAAATATATATATAATAAAAATAAATAATTGATGGTACACTTATTGGAAAATCCCTTCTCTCATAGCATCTGACAGCACATTAACTTGACAAATAAGGTTTATGTGTTGCGTTCGTACTCTCCGTAGCTGTCAGGAACAGAGATCCTCGACGCAATCGAAAATGAGACCGGTGGAACTCTGAAGAAGTGCTTTGTCGCTCTCGGTATGGACCACCTTTATGCCCCTCACTGACTTAAAGCCGTATATATTGGATTGAGGAATAGTTACTTAATACATGGACATACATTTTCCATTAGAAAATTATAGTATTAAATATAAATGATTATGTATGACGTTCAAAGGCTCTATCTTTTGATTTAATGCAAGTCTATAAATGTTTTTGGGGGATATAAATTACTATTCTTTATCAACTATTGATATACTTCTAGTGTATACATCTTTCAGTATTTCATTATGTATTTACCAAAAGCCTGTGTGCATGTGATAAGTTAGTAAACCGATGGGCGTCGCAGTTGATAGCCACCTATATAGCCTATAGCCAGCATGGCAGTCTACTTCCTGTTGACTCGTGTCACGTGACTCCTCCCCTCAGTGCGAGCGGCCAAGAACCCCCAGCTGTACTTCGCCAGGAGACTCAACAAGGCCATGAAGGGAGCGGGCACCGACGACGACACGCTCATACGCATCATCGTCACACGCTCCGAGGTAACTCTATCACACATATGACATATTATACATACTGCTGTACTGTGTGTGTGTGTGTATATATATATAGATATATATATCTATATATATACATATATTAATATATTTAGATTGTGATCAACATTTTTGGTGTGTTGGCCCAATTATTGCAGTAAGAAGTGTTTGTACCATAATAATAAATAAAAATAATAATAATAATAATAATAATGTCATATTATTATTCATGGCCAGTACGACCTGGAGACCATCAAGGACATGTACCTGGAGAAGTATGACATCTCTCTGAAGGACGCCATCAGAGACGAGTGCAGCGGAGACTACAAACGCCTCCTGCTGGCCCTCTGCCATTAGAGACACACAAGGAGGGGAAGGAGGGACAGACAGATAAGCAGTGGGACAGACAGGGAGGGAGACAGACTCAACTAAAACTATTAACACTAGGTCCAACTGTCACACTCTGGAACACTTTCTCTTTGGGCCCAAAACTCAGAGAAATTATGTTAGTTAGCACTTTTTTACCAGTACACCCTGTTTTACACTTGTGGGCTGCTTCTGGTCCTGTAGCATTATCCATATCAGCAATTACAACAATCTTCCTGAAATCAAATGATACCATGAAGGATCCTCGTCGTCAGTATTTGTTGAAGTTTAAGTTCAGTGTTTTGGCTCCTGCCTGGTGATGAAACTACAGCTAGATAATATGATAACCAGCATTGACATGGATATCCTGGCCCTAGTAGTTATTTATACTCTACTACGCTACTGACACTTACTGTAACTTCCAGTGTGGCATGAACACCGCATTATCTCTGGCCGTTCTACAGTTCTCCTTGATTATATCAATTATATAATATTACCACTGTGTGCGCAAGTGCAGAGCCCTGTATTTTCACTGTTATGGGAGTGTGAGGTTCTTATCAGACTCAACTTGAATACCAAAACAACCATGTAAGGTTTAAGGGTCAGTACCTTTGGCTATAGCTGCTCCAACCCTCAGTGAATGCTTTGTTTTACCGCTAATGTTAAATGCTATGCAATCGTGTTTCGCATGAAGTCGTTTAAAGAAAGTAAGAAGAAAGGGATATTTTGAAAGATATATGATGATGATGATGTATAAATATATGAAGGAAATGAAATTGTTGATATGAAGGAGTCACCCCCCTCAACAACGGAGGCTTTCTGTTTTTGTTTGTGTCTTTTAAAAGTTGTGTATGTATATATATATACATACATACATACATACATACATACAGTTTTTAACCCAATGTGCACAAACAGAAAACCCTGGTTGAATCAGTCCACAAGTAACTCACCGTTGGCTATTTTTGTATTCCTGGACTAACACAGTATAGCCTATTCAAACATCAAATGTATTTAGTGGATGATTGCAGATGTGTTTACCTTTGTGCAATATATATTAATATTATATATTGAGGTGGTCTAAATATGTTACACAATCTAATCAGAAACTGCCAACTCCATTAAATAACACTTGTTTGTGTATTCTAAAATGGCAGCTTTGTTTTAACCTATTGAACGTACAAAATGTTAGTATTGTGAACATTGCAACTGAAATTGGAAGTAGTAGGAATAGTATTAAGTGTAATAGTATTAATAATCATATCAACTATTAATACTATACTACTAATATTTCGGCCTGATTAGTTATGAAATTGGACCAATATTTGTCTCAATGTATCCAAAGAACTTTAGTATAAGTGTAAAAAATATAAAATAAAGAGTCCGTAAAGAAAATACAATTTTTGTAGTTTTTGTTTGTAGCCTATGGATATGATACGTCACTTGTTCAAATGTGTTGTTGGCTATTTGCGCTCAGCGTTCTCGCCGTGCCGATATGAGGTAAATATGTAAATATTAAACAAGTTAGATTGTATCGAGCTTTCAATCAAATGAGTCAAGTGTAATCTGTGAACAGCGCACAATACGAGATAATCGGGAAAACTCAAACCGGCGAAATGACGCAGGAAACAGTCAGCCAACGACATGTGAGATCAAGAACGGCCAATGGGGTTTGAGGTGAAGAACGACCAATAGGGTTTGAGGTGAAGAATGACCAATGGGGTTTGAGGTGAAGAACGACCAATGGGGTTGAGGGAGAACGACCAATGGGGTTTGAGGTGAAGAATGACCAATGGCGTTTGAGGTGAAGAACGACCAATGGGGTTTGAGGTGAAGAATGACCAATGGGGTTTGAGGTGAAGAACGACCAATGGGGTTTGAGGTGAAGAACGGCCCAGTTAAAAAACAAAAACACTTAGTTGTCTTTCCAAAAAAGCTGGTGGTCAAACATGGGGGAATCTTGGAGTAACATTGGAAGGATGAAGACCCACTAGAGCCCAGAATAATGTCAAGACCTATACCGAGTTGGCTGATTTTCTTCTGAACTAGTCAGCATCTTACTTTAGTAACCGTTGGCTTGTATCTGTGTGACTATACACACTGCCAGCCATGGATCTAGCTAGCATTGACCAAGTTATAAAACGTCAACATCAGCGGGTGAATAATGTGCAAACAATAAATACATTGTAAATGTAAACATAGAATAATTGCTTCTCAAAATATAATGTTGCACTCGGCTCGTCTTGCCAGCCTTCAAGTTATCCAATTGCAGTTGCCGTTGTAATTCAGATTTATTAAATGCATAGTGTCATGAACAGTCACAATAGTTACAGAGATGGTTAAAGACAGTCAGTTGGATTAACTCAACCCTATCACGGTAGGAGTATGGCGCCGTACGAGATGGCTGCCGTGTCGCGAGCTCCCGCACGACGGCGCAGTTTTTTTATTTTTTATTTATTATTTTTATCGCAACAATTTTAGTTCAGGAAGTTAGCAGCACGTTCACTTATAACTTTTGCACACTTCGGGAGATCAGATCGACAGTCGCTCGCCGCCTACCAGAGTTTTTTCATTCTTTCGACTCGGACGTCCCACCCGAAGTCACAGCTGGATTATCTCCGAACATCTTGGGCACGATTACGCGCAAGCGTCGCCGGAGGAAGCGAGGGAAGCGAGCCGGTGTGCTAGTCAGACTGAGATGTCGATCCGATCGCCCCCCACTACCCACCATTCTACTGGCTAATGTACAGTCTCTGGACAATAAGTTAAGCGAGCTACAGGCTCGTATTCAATTCCACCGGGAAACTAAGGACAACTGTATCATCTGCCTTACGGAGACATGGATGTCGGAGGGGGTTACCGACGCAGCTATCGAGCCGACAGGATTTTCCGTCCACCGGACGGACAGAACAAAGGCTCTCTCCGGTAAAGATCGCGGAGGGGGGGTCATGATAAATAGATCTTGGTGCAACCAAAGTTATGTACATCCCCTCAAGTCTTTCTGTTCCCCGGACCTGGAGTACCTGATGCTTATGTGCCGTCCACACTGGCTACCTCGGGAGATTACAGCGGTAACCGTGACCGCTGTTTACATTCCCCCTCAAGCCAACACGGACACAGCGCTGAAGGAACTGTATGGGGCTATCAGCGAACAGGAGTCGGCACACCCCGAGGCTGCGCTCATCGTGGTGGGGGACTTCAACAAGGCAAACTTGAAGAAGGTTCTCCCGAAGTTCTACCAACACATAACGAGCAACACAGGGGGCGAGCGGATCCTCGACCACTGCTACACCCCGTTCCGAGTTGGCTACAAGGCCCTCCTCCGCCCACCGTTCGGCAAATCAGACCACCGCTCTATCCAGCTGCTCCCCGCCTATAGGCAGAGACTGAAGCAGCAACCGATCACTGTGAGGGAGGTCCAATGCTGGTCGGACCAATCGGACTCTATGCTGCAGGATTGTTTTGATCTATAGACCTGTAGCCCTCACCTCGATTGTAAGCAAATGCTTCGAGAGGTTAGTCAAGGACTTTATTTGCTCCGTGTTACCTGCCACGCTGGACCCATGGCAATTTGCATATCGTCAAAATACATCCACGGACAACGCAATTGCCATGGCCCTCCACACTGCCCTTTCCCACCTGGAGGAAAATAACTGTTATGTGCAAATGCTGTTTGTGGACTACAGCTCAGCGTTCAACACAATAGTTCCTGCCAAGCTCAACACCAAGCTTAGAGGTCTAGGCGTGCCCCCATCCACGTGCAGCTGGATACTGGACCTCCTGTCGGACCGCCGCCAGGTGGTGAGGATGGGCAGCACCACATCAGAGCCACTGACCCTCAACACGGGAGCCCCCCAGGGATGCGTGCTGAGCCCTCTCCTCTACTCCCTCTACACCCACGACTGTATGGCTATGCACAGCTCCAACGTCATCGTCAAGTTTGCTGACGACACGACACTGATGGGCCTGATCGCCGGACCAAGGAGCTGATCGTGGACTTCAGGAAGCAGAGGGGAGAGCACAGTCCTATCTCCATCGACGGTGTTGCAGTAGAGAGGGTCAGCAGCTTCAAGTTCCTCGGCACATCTCCGAGGACCTCACATGGTCCACGCACACCACACACGTGGTGAAAAGGGCCCAACAACGCCTGGATTTCCTCAGGCGTCTGAAGAAATTCAGCATGGGCCCCGCATCCTGAGAACATTCTATAATGGCACCATCGAGAGTGTTCTTACAGGGTGTATCACCGCCTGGTCCAGGAACTGCACCGCACTCGAGCGCAGAGTGCTTCAAAGGGTGGTGCGGACGGCCCAGTATATCGTTGGAGGTGAGCTCCCCTCCCTCCTGGATATATACAACCAGCGGTGCGTGTTCAAGGCCAAACGCATCATAAAAGACAATGCCCACCCCAGCCACTAACTGTACTCACTGTTACCGTCAGGCAGGCGATACCTCAGTATCAAGTGCCGTACAAATAGGCTTAGAGATAGCTTCCACAGTCAGGCCATCAGGCTGCTGAACTTATTTTGCTGTCTGTCGTCGGGTATTGCACATAAGATTTTCACATCACTGCTTTATACTTGTGTAAACTGTGAAGTGACAATAAACTTGACTTGACTTAGCATTATCTAATATTGTGGTCGTACTTTTCCATCTACATTTGTATTACATTACATTTTTTAAGCTGAATTGTACACGTTTTTATTCTAAGCCTTGTTAATGCATCTATCTGCTATGATTCAAGATGGTTTTATTTGCCATTTGCAACAAGTCCAATGGAACGCTTACTTCCCATTCCCTCCCGCAGTAGGAATTTCTAAAACAATACTAGACACAATAAAAATGAACATAAAAGTGACTGATGGATGATATGTACATGTGTAGAATGGTGCAAATTGCATTTAAAAGCCTTTAAAGTGCCAGTAGTGCAGCAGCATCATGAATAGAAGAGCAGGCACAGAAGGCACACTGACTGGATAAAAGCTGTCCTTAAACCTGCTAGTCCTTGCTGTACGGATGCTGCGGAACCGGCGACCGAACGGTAGGAGGGAGAAGAGACGGAGCCCAGGGTGGTTGCAGTCCTTTATGATGGACATGGCCTTCTTCCGACATCTGGTCCTAAAGATCTCCTCAATGCATGCAAGTTCACACCTGATGTTTTCTGCTGTCCTCACGACCCTCTGGATGGCTTAGCCCCAGTCCGCCCCTGCTTTCATCCCAGCTCTTTACAGAGTTATCCATGTACCAAGGGGTTTTCTAGTGGAGCCTGTATTGTTGTATTGTTGTGTTGTATTGTTACGTAATGTGTAATGTAGTGTAATGTAATATGGAATGTTATATTAAACATGAAGCACGTTGTTCCTCTTCTTCACAAGAGCCCATTTACCCTTTTCATCGTATGAGTTAATATTGAATAAGTTACTTTATTATCAGCCTAAACTGTACAGGTCAACGCTGTGCGTGGTTGTGTTTGCTGTGTCGGGGATAAGGTTCACAAGAAATATTAATGTAATATGTCACTGTCTATTAAGATTTAATTATGCGTCTACTTTCTGTTGTAGTCTTATTTTTTTAATCTCTTTTTAATTATATAACTGTCTTGTAGTTTGTCCTGTTGTGGCACAATTCCTATCTGGGAATATGAAGTACATATTTTCTTGACTCATAAGTCAAGGTGAACTTTTTTGTAGTTTGAACAGACACACCTCATCTCCCATCACACTCTGCTCCTACCAGAGCCTTAGCTTGTGTGTTATTTGGTTGGCCTGTACCATGGTGCCAAGTTGCTGCTGCATGGGTGGTGCCTTCATCACCTTCTTCATGTGTGTGACAGCTGCTCCTCCACAGCGACCAGAAGATGGACCTGGAGCAGCTCTCTGACAGGTGACTGTTACTCTATCATCTCAACGTTGATATGAATGTGCAGTCTAGTGGTTAGGGAGTTCCACTCTCAGCCAAAATACTCTGATTAAACTGATAATCCCTGGCTACTGATGTTTATTATTTGTCAAAATTGTCCAAAAATAATTTATTTTTGTATTCAAATGTGTCCATTAATGTGTTAAAATTAATGTTGGTATACTAGTATTGCAAGTAATTCTAATAATTAATCATATTGTATTATGTACAGTATAGTATAATCAACCTATTGCATGATGTAGTGAGGTATACTAGTATAAATATTTATAAATATATATAGATTTGTATGAGCAATGTAATGAGTATTGACAAGTGTTAACTTGTTACTTTATTAATATATTATTGTATAATGGTATAATTATATCAATTTGCTTCCTGTGTGTAGCTGCTGACCAATCACGGGTCATGCAGGACCAGATGACCAGAGCTGCCATGATGAGATTCAGGTTATGCACAGGTCCGAGGAGACTTTGAGCTGTACAGTTTAGGCTGATAATATAGGTAACGTATTCAATATTAACTCAGACGATGTAAAGGGTTATTGGGCTCTGGTCGGTGAAGAAGAGGTACAACGTACTTCATTAAATATGAATATAGGCTCCACTAAACCCCTTGGTGCGTGGAGAACTCGGAAGGGCTGGGATGAAAGGAGCATACTGGACTCTAGCATGGCCATTGGGACTAAAAGCGTGAAGTTAGAGAGAGTTTATAACTTTAAGGTGAGAGAGTTAACATCTTTAAAGTGGGTGAGAGTTAATAACTTGAAAGTAAGTGAGAATTCATGAATATAAGGTTAGTGGCAGTTAATAACAAAAAGTTTGACAGTTTAAGTTGTAAGGAGCTCCTAGTTAGCTGGTGGCTAACTAGCACACTAACACTGCTGTCTAAATGTTTAAACTACTGCTAAATACGACGTCCTGTGACACATTACAACCCATTACAATTACAAAACACACGCCAGTGGTTGTTGTGACCACCATCAGAATCATAAGCTGTATTTGTTTTATCTATAAATCGACTATGCATGCATGCATTATTATAATTTTGATGGTTTCCCTTATTTTCCCTCTCCGGGGACAGAGGCACGTTTTACAGCACTAATCCACAATCTTCTCCTCTGGGTTTTCTTTCTTGGAAGGTTTTCTTAAGAAACGTAACCCAGGCTGGTCTCTTCGTTGGTCAGTGGCGGATCTTGGGTACAGACAGTATAATTATATTCCACGTCTAGCCTGGCAAATTGCTGGGTCCAAATTGTATTGCATCAATGATCTGTTAACATCAGTTCAAATCACAGATGCATATACCACTGGGCTTGCATGTTACATATACACTATAATCATTTTGAAGGCTAATTGGTGTTATACAAACTCAAAAAATTATTAAATCATCAGTGTTTTTAATGTAAATATGGTCCAATATGACGTTAAAATGCGTACTATTTTTGTCAAATAACGTGACATTTTTTCAGGCTGCCTCCCTATCCTTCCGGGCCTGGAGGGTGGGTGGGCCGGTTGGGTACAAATTCCCGGGCTGCTTTTTTGCCCCAGTCCGCTCCTGCATACCGGACACTATAACGTCGTTCATAAAGATTGGTTCGTTCATTTTCGCCCATCACTAGTAACAAACCATCTGGTGCCACAGGTCAGCGGGGCGGAGACAACACACTCCAATGTTGTGAATTGTTAGACTGCAGTATCCATTTGAACCACTCGGTGTCCGTTTTACTTAACACCTTTAATGATTAAAATGCGCTGCAACGTGTCCTTATCCAGAACTCTACGGTAGAGCCGTTTCCTGGTTGGTGAATGAATAAGGTTATTAGAAGAAGTCCCCTCTCTCTGCCGGAGGAGCGGTGTCTGCTCGGAGACAAAAGGCTCTGTAGCGCCGCCCCTCCCGACCACAGGGTGTTGGTGTATCCATCAAACCCCAACGCTTTACTGAAACACAATCGGTATTAAATATCCAAATCTGGGATAACGGGTTAACGCAGTCAGAAGTGGACGCTTCGATCGCATTTGAGCGGTGGAAAGGTTCGTTTGAGAGCTTCGGTCTATTTTCCAAAGCCGGTAATTGTTGAAGCTCATAGCTTCCATTTTGCAAGCCGCAAGAAATTCTAGTTCAAGTGTCATGCAGTCTTAGACTATGCTACGAGCATCGGTCGCTGGAGGCGCCTATACGATGATATGTACGCGTGTATATGATGCCATATAGTATGTTTAGTGTGCGTATGTCAAGTGTAGCTCATACGAGCTAAGCTAAACGGTTATCCATGCGATGTGGCTTGCACCGTGATGGATGTTGTGGTCTGTCTGGGTACCATTTCCATGGAAACAAAGCGATGATGCGATCCACTCCGTCTGGCCTGGTCCCTCCTCAAAGAGAGACGGTCTGACTTATCCACTCTTAGTTTTTTTTTAAATTAATCTCGTCCATAAACAGCTTCGAGAGGAAACCATGTCGTCTTTGTGGCAGTCGTCCTCCTACTCGCCGAGTGGGGCACTTCCCGAGATCGACTCCAGCTCGGTCCGGCTCGGGGACCACCGGGCCCTGAACCCGGCCTGGCCCAAGCAGGAGCAGGACGAGCTGAGCATCATCAAGTGGGAGAATCTCCACACAGGAGGGAACGGTCCCGATGTGGTCCAGGACAACACGCCCAGCAGCGCCATGTCATGTAAGAAGCACAGACGGATACATGTATAAACAAGTCTTTTATTCTGTTTGTGTTTTCTGTTTTAACAAAAATAGACTGTAAATTATTAATTAAGGGCTTTATAGGCGTGAAAAACACATCTTGCCTACATTGCCAAAGCACAAAACTTAAATGGGATATAAAAAGTAACATGATAGTAATACTAACCCATTAAAACATCAGGGTAACTTGTTTGGAAATCAAAGTGTATGAGCAGATGTTGTTCTATGGTTACCGGTCTTAACTGGCTTTTTCTCAGCCTGCAAACATACAGAATCCACTAAACTGGATAACAACTTCAACTTAGTTACTCTGCTTATAAGCAGGTTTCTCTCATGTAAACATTCTGGTCTCTCTCTCTCTCTCTCTCTCTCTCTCTCTCTCTCTCTCTCTCTCTCTCTCTCTCTCTCTCTCTCTCTCTCTCTCTCTCTCTCTCTCTCTCTCTCTCTCTCTCTCTCTCTCTCTCTCCAGCTGGGTCCGCCATCTGCGAGGGTCTCCCGCCCAGGGTCCTGATGACCATCACCAAGCTGCAGTGTCTGCTGGAGAGGAAGCAGGAGCGCATCGCTGCCTTGGAGCGGCAGGTGGAGGATCTGATGCAGGACAGGAAGTTTCTGCGCAGCCAAATCGAGAATCTCACCAGCAACCGCCCGTCGACTGCCTACGTGCCGCCAGGCCAGCCCGCCGCTGACGGTCAGTTACTCTCTTGTCAGGTCATGAGACATATTGCTGGATAACACAGGAGATAATGTTTGAAAAATCATAACAATCACAACAACCTCAAAGTATTTGGCTGATTGTGTATAACAAAGTATATATTTTTTACTGCCACAACGAGTGTTGGTTATGGAGGTAGAATATATGAGCCAATATGGAAAAAATAACCTCTTTCGATATGTGGAACAAGTGTGGCTTGTAAGAAATTGAGATTAGGATAGTGGCAAGGCTGTTTGACTACCAGCCAAAACGTCTGTAGTTTGATTCCCCCCCATGTCTGTCAGGCTATACCAGATGCCATAACCCCAACTGACCCAAAAAATTGCCATCGTAAACGGAAATGAATGAATCATCACTTCTGGGCACAGCTCCAAAATCTCAGCACGTGGACGCCCGGCCTCGTAAGAGAGAGCGCGAACGCGCGGCGTCCGACGACTCCCTCAGCCACGCCAGCGACTCGGACGAGTCGGTGTCCACGGACATTTCCACGGCGACCAGCGAGCACCGCAGGAAGAGGCGCAGCAAGGACAGGAAGAGGGGGAAGAGAGGAAAGGACTACAGCAGGAAGAGAGGTGAGTCGCTCTGCTCGCTGTTTGACTTTCGCCGTGTGTCTTGCGTTCATTGTTTAGGATTATGTTACTTTTTAGAGAAGGAGATTCCGTCAATCCTGCTGTGACACACACACTTCCCATCTGGGACTCATAAGGTGCTGCACTAATGTCAC
The DNA here is from genome assembly GCA_027704905.1 of Muraenolepis orangiensis. Lineage (NCBI taxonomy): Eukaryota > Metazoa > Chordata > Actinopteri > Gadiformes > Muraenolepididae > Muraenolepis > Muraenolepis orangiensis. The sequence goes on along the minus strand of CM051020.1, from coordinate 22,095,723 downwards.
TTTAATATGCTTTTTGCACCATCCGCAATATGTATATCATCCATTACACTTTATTATTCTTATTGTTCTTTTTCTATTGTATATGCCAACTTATTGTACTTCTACCTGAGCACTGGTTCAGTTCTGTTAGGAATGAAATGCACTTGTGACTTCTGATGACGAGATGTTCTCTTACCTTCCTTTGTTGAAACACACTATTGCAAGTCGCTTTAGATAAAAGTGACTGCTAAATGACTGGAATGTAATGTGTATTATTGTTATAGCATAGTGTTTATAGTAGAAAGTACATAGTATATAGCGTTGTTTATAGTATAGTATTGCATAGGATAGTATAGTATAGTATTGCTATAGAAAATTCTGAATGTGGGAGTGAATGGGGAGTAAGCCTTCCATTGTTGCACATAATAAAAAACGCAAATAAAAGCAACTTGAACATTGAATCTTAAAGTCATCTTCTGCTCTAACCTCTTCTAACCTCTTCTACTCTTACTCTTATTCTCCAAGCTACGGGCATCCAGTACGTCATCCACCGCTACAAGCAAGTCCTCGCCGCCTACAACAAGAAGAAGAACATGACCAAGGCCTTCCGCCATTACGGCATCGACCGCAACACCATCGCGAACACGGCGTCCATCGCCGAGCTCCACCTGGCGTGCAAGGACACCGCGGCCCTGGTGGGAACCTTCCGTCACGGCGAGGAGACGCTGGTGAACTACGCCCAGCGCTGCGCCCTCTGCATTGACTGTGATGTGGATCTCTCCAGACGGATAGACCTGATGAAGACCAACGGGGAGCTGCTGCCCATCTCTGTGAAGAGAGCCCGTGGGGCGCAGTCCCACTTCCAACCACTGGGGGGAGACATAGAAAGTATTGTGCTGAGTTAATTGCGAAGCTACATCTGGGAGCTATTTCGGACACAGCCACAGAGACCCACCTATGGTGGCTTTCCAACGCTAAAGTATAATTCTTCCTTTAGAAGAAACACTGTGATGTGTAGCCTATTTGTTATTTCTTTCCAGCGTTATGAAGGTTGTGTGTTAACGTTATAACGCTACTGTAGCCAATTTTTTGTTAAATCACCATTGACATGGACACTACCACATGAGTACATATGTTTTTTAACATACGTTTTTATTTTTAAATTAATTGAACAATATTGATTCTTTTTATGATATTGCCATTATTGAAGTTTGCATGTCTGCAAGACCCTAAATGTAATATACTTGTAATATAGCCACACGTATTATCCCAGATATTTTGAATGTTTAACCAGGTGTGTGTGTGTGTGTGTGTGTGTGGCATCTTTTCTTCTGACGTTGATATTAAAGTGCTATGATTACGATTTCCACACGATGGCAGTGTTGACCAATTCGACTCAATGGAAGTCCTACTTGCGTCAAAATGGTGGCCATTGCTACATATTTTACCCAAAGTGTATGTTATTATCGGACATCTGTGGTTACGGTTAGGGATATTTTCTACTATATCGTTGGGGATAGGGTTGGGTAACTACAATGATAAACAATTTGTCTTTACAACCGGTTTTATTCAAATATTGTCATAGCCTAAATACAGATTGTTCTACTGTTTTATCCGAAAATTCATCACCTGACGGGTGTTGGAGTTATTCCAAAACCAAATCACATTAGTCGTGAATTAGATGAGGTTTGACTCGGGGAAAACTTTGAAGCCATGTCTAGGAGTAGACTAAACGTTTCTATATTTCACTACCAGGTCTTCACAGCGAAGCTCCCAGAGATGGTTGGTCTACACTTTGTATGTCATGACCACGGAGAGTCGTGTTGACGGACGGGAGGAGGCCATGAGGCCATGAGCCTCTTCCAAGTGTCAACACAGCCCCCCCCCCCCCCTGCTGATTTGGATTCCAGGCCGAGCTCTGTGAGTGTTGACCTTGGCACAGGACTGTCTCTCTTTCTCTCTAGTTTGATTGTCTCTACCAAGGTTTCACCAAGTAAAAACAATGTCTCACTCTGTCTCACTTAATTCTCCTGTTTTTCCTGTAACTTTATTCATCTTGTAACCTCTTCTTAGTGGTTATTGTTATTTCCATATGCTATACGCATGTTCTTCGCCTCTCCCGTAAATAGTGTCCACGACAAAGCCGTATAAACGGTATGTCTAATGGGGCCTGACGGAGCGCAGAGGCGCCCATTGTTAGCCTGCGATATCGTTCACACCAGCAGGGGGCGACCTCGGGCCACGGTTGGGCCTTGCGCTTCAGCCTGAAGGGACAGGTGCGCGGTGAGGGTGGGCACGTCTCCCGCTCTGCCAGACCGCATCAACCTTCCCGCCGCCTACAGGGACAACAAGATGTCACCTCTGCTCCTCTCGGCAATAGCGGTCACAGAGGTTTTGTCACGTGTCGCCCTGATTAAATGTCAGTGTTGCAGTTGTTGACAGAGGAGGCATTTAAAATTTACAAATGGGGATTCTTTTTTAGTTTAGCTGAAATTTGCCTAAAAATTGTAATAAAAAAATCCATATCCCATATCATTCACACCACCACCACCACCTCCTCCAGAACACCATTCAAGATTCAAGATAACTTTATTTATCCTGAGGGAAATTAAGGTGCAACAGTTGACACAGGGGGAATAAATGCACACAAAAATATACTAATACCTTAAAGCTAAAAACGAAATAACAACTAACTAACTAAACAAAACTAGTATAAACAAAAATATAACATAACTCTAAATGAAATCTAAATGTATTGATAGATGAATTGCACAATTGACAGTATTATTACAGTAATACGTAGGTATATACAATACACAACAATACGTATAGTGCAAATTGGCAGTAATAATATATTAATAAATAACTCTGAAAAAGTGACAAGTGAAATTTAATTTACAGTGCAAAATTACAGTGAAAGGATTTACAGTGCGTTGGGCGGAAGGCGGGGGGGGCTCAGAGCTGGAGATGGGGCGATCGAAGGAGGGTTTAATCGAGCCTGAAGTCATGTCCTCCCCCCCTGCTGTCCAGGCACATGCAGCTGGGACTCCATTTTGTGTCGCCGGTTTTCCACGTCCTTTCAAAATGCTGGAGTGGCAGCAGGTGCCGAGTCATTGGCGTTGGCCAGAAGACCGAAGGGGAATGATGGGTACACTAGTTTGTATCCTCTTCCTCACTGAGCCTTCCGGTGTCATTGGCTTCAATTCCTTTGCCATTGGAAAGAGCATCTGGATGTTCTAAGCACAAGTAGCTAACTGCCGCTGCTTCCTCGTCCTCCTCTTCCTCGTCCTCCTCTTCCTCTCCTGTGATTGGCTATAGTTTTATACATTACATTACAGTCATTTAGCAGATGCTTTTATCCAAAGCGACAAAGGTATACAATTCTACCACTCACAGTGCTGCTGTAGTGAACCTACTGATACTGTCTTTCTAGTTTGTCCGGAAAAGGGCTAGAATCTCCAATGGCGGTGGTTAATATTGTGTCACTGAATGACCAATGGTTGTATAACAGTGGCCACTTAGAGCTGGATGGAAGCAGCACTTAACGAGAGTGTCCAGGTTCAGGAAGTAAAAGAAAACCTTTTTATTCGTTACACCCCTGGGTTTGTGCTTGTTAGCTAATTCAGCTTAGCTGACCCAAAAGTGACTGGCCTGCTGTCTGAATACCACAGCAAATTGCAGTTTTCTCTCGCCTCATTTAGTACTATTCTAATTTGAATTAGCATTTTGCTGTTATCCAAAGCCACCTTCAGCAAGTCCAGATACGTGTCATTCAGGAGCCGGTGTCTGCGGGTCGGATGCAGACATTGGGGATCAAACCCAGTACCTTTTGACTGGGGAATAAAAGAGCTTGGACGTGTGGGTCGGTTGGTCTGACCAAACCCCCACCCCCCACCCCCCCCAAGTCTCCGGCTAGCAACTGTTCACCTCATCCATGTCCCCGCAGACATCCCAGTAATGACATCCCAAAATAACCTCACTGCCGAAAAAGTAGGTCAGCGCACCAAAGTGTTGCTCAATTCAACACAAAAGAACGAAGCAGTGCATTGTGGGTAACCCCCCCCCCCCCCCGATATTGGACGTGAGGAGGCGTTAGGCGTTAGGCGTTAGGCGTTAAGGAGGTTTTGCTGAGATACATGAGATACAAAATCATGTTGGGGTAGAATTTTTCTTTCGTCGTAAAATCATCATTAAATCAAAGGTTGATATAATGATGATTTTATGACGAAAGACAAATTTGCAGCCCCCAGATCATCCCAGCAAATCAACACACACCTACACACACCTACACACACACACACAAACATAAGTCATGGTCACAAGATTGCGTTGACATATTTAAGAAAGAAAGAAAAAGAAGGAAAGATGTAAATAAAATGCTAATCTGAAACAAGGATCATCTCATGCGTGCACACGCCTGCCAGCAGCATCATTCCATCAACAAGTCTTGAGGTATTGACTGTCCTCGCTCACACTCCAGCTGGCCAACGCTGATAAGAGACTTCCCAAGGGCTGCTGGGTAATAGAGTAGCAGGCTTAAGAGCAGAGGGGGCCTAATGCATTCTGGGGGAAGTGGAGGGAGGGAGGGAGGGAGGGAGGGAGGGAGGGAGGGAGGGAGGGAGGGGGGAGTCTACCAAGCTGTGTTCCCCCCCTCACCCCCCTCTCTTGTCAGTCAGGACCTAAAAACACACCCACAGGGGCAGGGAAATGGGGCGTGTGTGTGTGTGTGTGTGTGTGTGTGTGTGTGTGTGTGTGTGTGTGTAAGACACAGAGAGAGAGAGAGAGAGAGAGAGAGAGAGAGAGAGAGAGAGAGAGAGAGAGAGAACGTCTGCTTGTGTGAGTATGTGTGTTATATGAGACATAATGTGTAATATATGTGTGTGAGTGTGTATACACACTATCACACGTGATGTGTCTGAATGTGTTTTCTGTGTGTGTGTCTTGTCACAGTCATGGTTTGCTTCTGATTTCACTGTGAGAGAAAAAAAAAAACCAAGATGGCCGCTATAGTAGCATCCATTGCATCCACCCTCCCGTCCAATTCATGAATATAGATATATATATATATATATATATATATATATATATATATATATATACGTCTCTATAGGACACTAGTATGACCTTGAGGACCATTAGAACCCTAATACATGTATAGATGTGTGTCTTTGATACTTCTGGCTGAGTCCCTTTGTGCCTTCTCTGTGAAGGGAGGTCTATTTATGGGTGGTAATGATGCTTTGACCTCTATTTTCAGGGTCACTACCCCCCCCGCTCTCCATCCCTGGTCGTCTTGGTAGGGTATGTGTCTGAATACAATACAGCTCTTTCATTGATACATTCATTGTTGTTTTTGAGATGTCTAGTGGTTTGTTAAATACAATACTTTATACTATATTATATTACATTACATTACAGTAATTTAGCACCAAAAGGGCATATAAGCGGCATTCAAATACATTATACAGTAAATTTATTACAGTATATATATATATTATATTTTTATATATTACAGTATATATTATCATTATATTCCTATACATTTTTTATTTTATATCATTGATATTTAGTGTAGTTACCTGTGTTTACTAAATGGTGTATACATGGGTTGTTCTGATCTAATAGTTGGTCAGACTGAGAAAGAATACTCTGTACCGTGCCCTTTAAAACATGCTAACGTATTGTGCATACACCAAAGAGGCTTTGTGTGTTGCAATCCTTCTTTTGGACTAGATGGGTCTCTGTCACCCCCCCCCCTGTATATACGTATCAGAGTCTGTAATGATGAGTATCACACTAAAGATGATGTTCTATCTATTTACCTCTGAACCCTGTTCTGTTATTACTAGAGCTTACGAACCGAGTCTAATAACTCTAAGGGGTGAGTGGGTGGCTGCTGAGTGACGGAGTGACGGAGACTCAGTATTCTGTGGTGCAGGACAAACATGACACAGTTTCACTCGTTGCCTAAAGCAGGTCCAATCCGACCAAACTTATATAAAAAAAATTATATAAATATTTTCCCTTCCCCTCTATCCTTTGTCTGTATGTTTGCATGTATGCCTGTGCAGATGTGTGCAGATGAGTGGGTGTATCAGACGCTGTCCGTGGTTCCTCATCCAAACGGGCCAATCGCAACAGAAGGAAGACATGACCCTGTACCAGCCTTGTAGGTGCCCAGGTGTGTGTGTGTGTGTGTGTGTGGGTGTGTGTGTGTGTGTGTGTGTGTGTGTTTTAAGTCTTGTTCCATTTAAATGAACCAGCTATACAGTACTTTACTGTGTTCACCCTGCCAGCCCTCTGTTCACAAAAATGACACACAGGGGGGAAAGAATCCTCAATGAAATAATGGGGGGTGGGGGTTGAAACGCTACCGACCATTAAGCACCAATCAGAGCTGTCCTATTATCTGGGAACACAGATAGATGAGGGAGCTGTGCCAGGGACCAAGCGGTCTGTGTCTGCTGATAACAGCCGTATGGTCGAGGGGTGAACCAGGGACCTGGTTTAACACACTTCTGAGCCAGCCCTGGAGCTCACACATTATGTGGGACTTGATACATATTCCTGACATGGCTTAACAGCGATAGGTTAACAGTGAACACGTGAAAGAAAACATACTGTACTGTGGTTTTGTTGGCTCTATTCATGATTTGCCGATTCAGAATTGATTGGGTATGGCTTTCCTACGTAATGCAAGGCCTTGCAGTGCTCCAATACATATTCTTGATAAAAAATTTCTCACAATATTTTAGGAGCCTTTTTTGACAGCCTTGTGTGTGATATATTGTGAAATTGCTCATAACCTATCCTAGTAATAATAATGCGTGTGCCATTCCCTACAACTTTCAGTTTCAACTTTCGCCTTGAATGTCTGGTTGAGCTTGTGATCTGTGCCAACCACTGATTTTCTCAAATCGTGCTTCCTTCCTTCCGAGAGTGTGACTCCTCAGATACGTGTCTGTGGTCCTTTGTTTGTAACAAGAGGGGTTGCTCTGTAGAACAAACAGAAACAGGGCCCCCCTCTCTCTCTCCTTGGCCCTTCATTAATGATAACACAGTCCTGCCTTTTCCAATCTCTTGGTCTCTCTACTGTCTCACACACTAAATCTAAAGGATTGAATCCTCTTTATTGATCACATACATGTACAAACATACAGTGAAATGTGTTTTCTGCATTTAACTCATCCTAGTATTAGGAGCAGCTATTTATACAGCGCCCAGGGAGCAGTTAGGGTTAGGGTGTCTTGCTCAAGGACACCTTGACAGTTTTTGCAAGGAGGAGCTGGGGATCAAACCTCTACCTCCTGGGATGTACTGCCGCCCACCTCACTGAGGCTCACCAACACAACCTGGTTTTTCATAAGAGGTTTTATTCATAAGAGGTTTTATTCATAAGAGGTGCATTCTAGGAGCTTCTGGGAGCGTTTCACTGAAATATAACTTTGGACCAAATGGGTCTTCAATGGCCACATAAATAAGATAAAGCCAAAAATAAGACATACAAATAAAACTAAGAAAAGAGACACACACACAAAACATCGGTGTCAAAATAAATAGTCCAGCACAAAAGGCCCATGTTCACTGCCCAGTATATCACTAAATCACTAAATCAAACCGTAAGTGAAGGGGTTGGTGTGGGTTGTGGTGAGTCATTGGATTCCAGCATGTTTTTAAATCCACTCTGTTAATAGTGTTTCTGGGAGATAAGGCTAGAGCATCGACTCTCCGTAGAATAACTCATTACAGGCCACAAAATGACTACACTCTCTCATAATACTGTACGTACTTGAGTTTCACACAATCCTGATAATTGTTTTTTGCTGGATGGGGAGCTTTTCTTAGCGAAAGCAGGCTTTCGTCCAACCTGCATACAGTCCTAGCCAATAGAAAAATGCTGTGTGGCTTCAGCAGACTCACAGATGAAAGAGACAAGAGAGAGAGCTGTGTTCAAATGTCAAACAGAAGCATGGTCATCCTTTCTGCTATTATTTACCCAGGAATTAAAATAAATATTATACTATGCTACTATTAGAACAATTTCCCTAATCCTGATGTATTTAATTAAATGAGATGGAAGCCAGAACCTAGATGGCTCACTGCATTTTCCTGATAGTAAATATGAATATATTATATATATCATCCTAGTTCTCTCTCTTCAGCTCAATCACTACTAAGAGCCAAATTGCCGCTAGTTCTGGCATTTGGTTTGCCCTCTCCCTCAAATATCCCCAATTCGAGGTAATAGCATAGGCCTTTTTTACTAAGCTATGCTTCAGTGATTGTGACAGTAACAATTATTTGAGAGGCAGTAAACCCAGTGTAATATAAAATCAAGATGTCAACCTTCACAATATAAAATAATAATAAACTGCAAAAAGGGGACCAGGACATTGTAACTCCCTTCAACCGTTTTTGCACACACCAAGCCGTAAACAGCACTTCACCCCAACATCAAATCCTTACATTCAAAGCAAAACAACAGCATGCCGCATGCGACATTGTCAATGATAGCTTAAAGTCAATTGATTGAACTCATAATTCACATTCTCAGGATTAAGTGGCTCTTGATGGCCTGTAAGGACACAGCTGTGGACGCCATGCACCAGCGGCTCTCGACAATGGCATCCGCCAGTCAAGCGATGGGTGGCGGCTCTGGCAGCCATCTTGTCAGACATTCACTTCACATTGTGGTGACCACAACAATGGCCTCATCACTCGGCCTCGTCCAATCAACCTTCACAGCCACAGGACGCTCCTTAATTTGCCACGATGCCTCCCCTTAACCCTCCTCCTCCTCCTCCTCCTCCTCCTCCTCCTCCTCCTCCTCCTCACCCTCCTCCTCCTCTTTATCCTCCTCCTCCTCCTCCTCCTCCTCCTCCTCCTCCTCCTCCTCCTCCTCCTCCTCCTCCTCTTCCTCCTCCTCCTCTTTATCCTCCCCCTCCTCCTCCTCCTCCTCTTTATCCTCCCCCTCCTCCTCCTCCTCCTCCTCCTCCTCCTCCCCCTCCTCCTCCTCCTCCTCCTCCTCCTCCTCCTCCTCCTCCTCCTCTTCTTTATCCTCCTCCCCCTCCTCCTCCTCCTCCTCCTCCTCCTCCTCCTCCTCCTCCTCCTCCTCCTCCTCTTTATCCTCCTCCTCCTCTTTATCCTCCTCCTCCTCCTCCTCCTCCTCCTCCTCCTCCTCCTCCTCCTCCTCCTCCTCCTCCTCCTCACCCTTGCCCTGGCAGTAGACAATCACAGCATGTCTGTTTAAATCTGCTTAAAGACATCCCTGATTAGCTGCTGATTGGACAATCAGTGGCTGTGGAATTGTGATGCCCAGGGAGTGGTTCATTTTCTTTAAAATTGGCATTATGGGAAAAGGAGTTGAATGGGGACATATTAGCCAGAGCTAGGTTATGTTCTGTTTTTGTTTGACAGAGCTGGGGATTGCGACTTGACTCGGACTTCCCTGCTGTGAGACTTGACTGCTTTTGAAGTCTCTCTGGAGGCTTGAAAGCAAACATTTTGTCTGATTATAAAGGCTATGGATAAAGGCTATGGAGCTTTCCTGGTGGCAGGATAGCTCAGTCTGTTGGGACTTGTCTTAGGAACCAGAAGGTTGCAGGTTCTAGTCCCTGAAACACCTCCCAGCCAAGGTGCCCTTGAGCAAGGCACCAGACCCCTACACTGCTCCCCGGGCGCTGTATATAAAAAAAATAGCTGCCCACTGCCCATAATAACAAGTATAGGTTCAATGCCCAGAAACTCATTTCCCCAATGTGTTCACATGTGTGTGACCAATACAGAGGATTCAACCGGCTGTCATGTAAATGGGACTTGCGATTTGAGTTTATCACCCAAAAATAAATATTGTGCACAGAAAATACTTGACTTGACTTGGACTTGCATTCATAAAGACTTTTATCTAGAATAATTCAAATATGCAGTTGAGTACTTTGCATGTTACTAGTTACAGTGATACCAATTTTTAACCTGATCTGTATCTGCATTAGGGATAGAATGTGAAAAGCCTGAAGAATCTACTAAAAATCTGCAGCCATCTTGGTGCAGGTATCCTGTTGGAAAGGTTTACATTGTTTATTTGCATATACTACCAACATTGAAACGATACAAAGCCTGTTGAAAATTCCCCTATAACCGTGTCAGTTCCCCTTTAACGTTGTCATTGACTGCTGGGAAGAAGTGTGCCTGATTGCCTATTGATTCAGACATGTACACACACACACATACACACATACACTTATAAATCAATCAAGCTGTGTGTGGTATTGCTTGTCCTTTGGGGTGATGCAGTGGCGACAACACGACCAAACGGGGGTCAAACAACCGTCAGGTCACACCGATATTTATTTCCTTCTGGTCCGGCCTGTGGCATGGAGAACTACACCACTACACTCTAATCTATTTGGTTACAGGGAGACAAAGACTTGGCTGTCACATTGTATTAATTCAGGAGCAACGCATTTTAATTATTGGCTGTTGCATTGTCAAAGTTCAGCAGCAAAACACATTGTTTATAGGCTGGAAGCAGCATGTGGAGATCACTCTTTTTAACATTTTTACAACAACAAAACCACATCCGGTCTATATACCTGTAAGGCATGGAACAACAAGAAAATGATCAGGAAAAAAAGGAGGCTAATAAAAAAAGTAAGCTAGGCTATGCCAAGCTAGGCTAAACAATATACAATAACGTTAAGTTGAACAATGTTAAGTCTCCACTATAATAAAGCTGACTTTACCTCCAGCAGACAGTGGTGGTAACATTAACTGTGTTTTGACTATTTGGATGATGACTCAGGTGTTGATGGGAGCTTACATAATGTGTTGTTCGTAGCAGTTGCTAACTTCCATCCATTAACGTGCATGTGGCCAAGCACTTACACAAATGAGTGCGTGTTTGAGTGGGCAGCGTTCAACAAAGAACAGGTATTTTTATTTTTATTTCTGGTGCCGATGACACACAACATAATTGGGCTTGGAGCTTCTCCGCTGTGCTATGTTATGAAACATGTTCAGTTTCTCTTCTGACACATCAAGCTGAACTACTCATGCAGCAAAGTAGTCACGTCACTAACTGGTAAGAATTGTTTCCGACAGACTTTTAACATGCGTTAAAATTCATTGTATTGTATTTCTTGTATTGTATTTGTGTCATGATCGGTGTGTGTGTGTGTGTGTGTGTGTGTGTGTGTGTGTGTGTGTGTGTGTGTGTGTGTGTGTGTGTATGTGTGTGTGTGTGTGTGTGTGTGTGTGTGTGTGTGTGTGTGTGTGTGTGAGGGAGGGAGGTAGTTTGCATTGGAGTCTAGGACACATTTTCCGTTCATTGGGAGTTCATATATTTTATGTCTCTAATCTTACTCTGTCAGTCCACGGTGACTCACTAAAATGTGGGGTTTTTTTTATTAGCATGTGAGAATCTGGGGATTAAGCCGTGAAATAAATCTCGTTAACTCGTAGCTTCCGTGAAATATCTCCTCTTTGGTTCCTAAAAATAGCTAATAGATTCACCCAGAAGGCAGATATTGATGGATTCATTTGTCTCTTTATTAAGCTGTAGGTTGCAATCCCAGTTTGTGATACAATTTGACTTAAATGTATTAAGTAGAAGCAGGCTAGGTAGGTCAGCGATCAACTAGATAGGTTGCTGGTTTCCTCAAACTACCAGGTGCCTTTGAGCAAGATACCTTTGAGGAGGACCTGTTGAGGAGTGGTTCCATTGGTGTAGGAATGAGGCTGGATGACAATTGGCAATTGTTGAAAAACGATTCTCTGGATAGGCATTGAGTGGATGCTTAATAAAGCATAGTGATGGGAAAAGTTGCAAGACACATACGATGTACCTCATATGCAGGCTTGGAGGGTAACACAATGCATGTAACAATGTTACTTAATTAGGATACACAAAAGGTAATTGTATTCCCATACAGTTACAGAAAAAAAAAAAGTAATCAGATTATCGAAAATAAAGAATGATATATGACGATGCACATGCACACACATTCACAAGTCTCACAACTCCACTCTGGTCATCATGGCCAGTTGTAAGAATGCCTTCACTGGGTCGAAATTTGGTAATCATTTTGTTTTTGAAAGGTGAAAGGGTGAACAATATTACAGTCCACTGCAAGCTGTGCCTTCCAGCTGTTATACACTGTCATTGTCCATCAAATTTGAAGAAGCATTTACAGGTAAGATCAACCGCTAAGGTTAGCTACACAGAAATCCAGTTAGCGGAAGTTAACGTATCTACTACTACTTGCGTTACTAGCTACTGAAACATTTTTTGGGACAGTAGGTGGTAATGCTTGTGACCAGGATGGTGTGTGGTAGCCCCAGACCAGAACACGTTTAGGACTGTTTTATTGAAGTTTTAGTGTCAAGTGTGAATAGCATCCTAACAAAGTACATTTACGTTATATGTGTATAGTTCCCGCTATTATTCTGACAAAGAATTATCGTCACAAAGGAAGGAAAAGCTGGACAAACAATTAAACAACAAACATAAAACATTATATTAGGCTCAACAATTTCACCAGCACAAATATGGAATAAATAAGGAAAGGAAAATAACTTTAATTTCATGAACGCACTATACTTGAGATTTACCAGCTCTGGTTTGGAGTAGCAGATGAAACGTTGCTTGCTATTTGAATGTGTTTTTCTTAGAGGAAGAATCCAAGTCACTTCCTTCTGACTAAAGCCGACACTAGTTTAGTCTGTACTTTAAATTCAAATCTTCTGCCTAAATTTGATTTATGGTTTTCCTCATATTTATTTTTGAAAATTCAGTAGGTAGACACCTGATATATATATATATATTTTTTTTAAATACAGAGAGTGTTCTTAACCCATGAACTAAAGTAGCATTTTCTGTTTACCTTCTAAAGGTAGCATATGTTATGTTTGGTTTGTCAACAATAATATTTTGTAGTCCAACACTTGGAATGGGGTTAGGGTACAACCTGAATTTGCTTTGCTGTTTACATTTACTTTCATTTTTGTTCAATGCAGTAGGTGGACACCTGATGTGTGTATGCTCTTAATTCATGTATTGAGCTCAAACAGCATTTGTAAACTATACTATTCTGTAGGCCAAGCCAATCATTTAATTTGAAATCCTTAGGCCTGTATTTGCTGTGGTTTTCTTCAGTTTGACAGTTTAGTAGGTGGACACCTGATTCGTTCTAAATACTGTGGGTGCTCTTAATCCATGTAGTAAGCTAAAAACTAAAAAGCATATTCTGTTTCTTCTTAAAGGAGCAGATTTTATTTGTCTTTTGTAAGCTTTAATGTTATGTAGTCTTACATTGTTCTGTTGTCTTACAGAATGAACAGCTTATTTAATCATTTTCTCTGTATATTTGATATGAGGTCATCCAAAAGTAACTTAAAGTAATCAGATTACTTTACTTTAATATTGTGATACTTGATCGATTATGTTACTGACTACATTTTTTAACAGGAAATTAGTAATTGTACGGAACAGAATACATTTTTTAAGTACCCCTCTCCACCTGCCAATATGTCTTCAAAGCACAAAGGTGAAGATACACAGCTTATATACAGGGGGAAGGGAGGAGCAACTGAACACTAGATTGTTTGTCCATATACGGGCATCACTGAAGAAGATATTCTGCGGGTCGACTAGTCTTGGTCATTTCAGGTATGCAGAAACATGGCCCCAGAGGCTTCACCTGCTGCAACATAGATCTTCTCTTGATAGGACACGGGTATACGGGATCACCTAGGGTCATGTAGGGGGAACCACACCTTTTAGGCGATTGGAACTCGGAACTCGGAACTCGTTAAAGGGGGGTTGGAACCCCTACCCGCTTTCTGACTACAGGAACCGCCCCTGTCGGCCCTCTTTCAGGAACCTTTACGGGGCCGGAATGTACTTCTGACCGGCCATGAAGAACAGCTCGGCGGAGCTGATTGGTTTAACTCGAGCAGGCGAAAGAACAACAGGCGTCATTTTTTTATTAAGCCCGACACCCTACGAGCAGAAGCATGACGGCAGAAGAACACACAGAAGAGCAACTGAAGAACAAGCGTTGGAACAATAATGGAAAAGAAAGGATAGGAGACAAATGGAGTGTGTCTAGTTTCAGCGTGCTTAGTGTTTACACAACTGACGAGGTGGTCACAAACATGACGTCACCTCGGCTGTCTGGCATCAAGTCTGGTGGTCCCTACACCGCAATGTGAACCTGACACCTGAAAGGGCCGATGAGCGGGACGTTCCTTTGAAAGTTGGCGTTCACATTGGAAATGGTTCTGAGTTATGTTAATCAATGAAGTGCTATCATTCCTTCTACAGCAATTAACAGTAAATCTCCCCTGAGTGGCAGTAGTGGGCAGGGAGAGTGCCATTAAAACCATTATATAACCATTCAAATGCAGTCCATTTAGGAGGTGGGTGACGGCCCACCGCGGCTTGTTGTTTATGGTGGCTGCTAAGAGCTATCAGACACCCAGGAGGTCTCCGGCATTGGACACTCGTCGCGCTCCCATCATCACGCGGCCATTATGACCACCAGACCATCGCCCCAGCGAGTATCACACGTATCATACGATGATAGCGGTGTTTGGCGGCGAGCCGTTTGTGAGGCAGCGGAGCAGGAAATGAGGTCAGCTCGTATCAGAGGAAGTCAACCCTGAAAGGGACAAGCTCGAGGGAGGAGCGGCTTTTCGTGTCGTGCCCACCTTCCTCCAGACAATGGGGAGGTGGCGGGTTCCTGTTCGAGCTGTGGGTGGGGTAGACGTGTTCTGGTGTTGGTGGTGGGTGGGCCTAGATGTGGCTATGGGGAGGGGAGGAGTCACTGTTGTGTCCTTTATCCTGGACAAAGACATCAGCGCTTTATCGATTCATCACTGGCCAAATAAAGCTACTACCTCCCTGACTCCCTCACCCCTCAGCCCTCACCCCCCATTCCCCCGCTAGCTGGCTGATTAATGACCCCTCTGATGATGATCCATTGGCCCCTGCTGCTCGGCTGTCATTTATGAAAATTGACCAGCGTTAGTTGTTAGCCGAGCTGCTCATTGCTTGGTTTTTGCAGGTGTAGTTGGCCTTCTTAGGTAATAGACTACTCCTAAAAAAATCTGAAAAGACTGTTACAGGAAACAAAGTGATATTAGTAATACAGCTGACACAGAGAACTAGTGGTTCCTAAATCTTCCAAGTATCCATGTTTAGAGGCTAATTAAACATTAAAAATAAAAAATTAATCTTGTATCTTTTTCACGAGGGCACACAGTTGCTGTAGCACAAAAGACGCTAGCTCACAGCAACTTAGAGGGAGCTAGCACTTTACCTCAAGCGTAGGGAGTGCCTTGATCAAGGGCACTTAGGCAGTATTCCGGAAACACCAGGTTACTGCCTAAGGGCCCTTGAGCAAGGCACTCCCTACACTGCTCCCCGGGCGTCGTAATAAAGGCTGCCTACTGCTCCTAACACTAGGATGGGTAAAATGCAGAGAACGGGCGGCAGTATAGCTCAGGAGGTAGAGCGGTCGCCTCACAACCGGAAGGTTGCTGGTTCGATCCCCGGCTCCTCCTATCAAAAGCTGTGGAGGTGTCCTTGAGGAAGACACCCTAACCCTAACTGCTCTGTATAAATAGCTGCCCACTGCTCCTAATACTAGGATGGGTTAAATGCAGTGAACACATTTCACTGTATGTTTGTATGTGACCAATAAAGAGGATTCAATCCTCACGATTTGTTGTGCTTGTTAACTCAGAATAAGCATCAATATTTCAACACCGGGAGACTTTGTAACTACAACCTATTACTACACACACACACTTCCTCCTAAATTCTAGCGTTGTGTTACCGTTCGCGAAGACAATGTTTTTGAGAGCCTCCACTGGGGGGGGGGGGGGCAAAAAACAGAGAGTTAATGTGTTTTTTTAAGAGGTGAACTGGACACCTCTAATGGGTTACTTTAGGAGCCGATCACCAGACGTCTAGTGTTCCCCCCAGGTATCAGGTCCCCTGAAGAAGTGGGCTAATGAGATAAATTATATAAGCAATGACAATATGGACACTGAGGAATGGCATCATCTTCATCTTCTTAGTTAGTCTTATCTTACGCTCTTATCTTATCTCGGATTATATCTTAACCAACCTTACCTTATCCTAAACTTATCTTAATTGTATCTTATCTACAGGCATATAGTACATTTGGGATTTATAAATAGTTGCATCCCTATGTAAAAATGTCTGAATACACACACGAGAAACACAAACGTACAATGCAAAATACATTAAGCATACTGTAGGCCTTTTTAAAAAATTTGTTTCATAATTAAATTATCCTTCTAATCATTGTATACTATTTGTAAGACATAGACTAGTAATATACATCTATGAGACATATGTAGGAATTTCAAATCAACTTTTGCCACCTGGATGTGACACCTCATCCCTGTCGATCCATCCCTGTTCCCGTCTCCATGTCCTGGCCCTGCCCTGGCACTGTGTGGTCCCTGGCAGCCTCCCCGGGTCTGTAAGAGATCCCTGCTTCAGGATTTTAAGGACACCCGCTGGAGCCTCCCCCCCCCCTCTCTCTCTCTCTCTTTCTCACCCTCCCCCAGGAACCAGCCATCCAAGCAGCCTGTCAAACCCGCCTTTGAATCCTAACCTACCCTGCCCCCCCACATCCTATCCTGTCATCTCCATCTCCATGCAGGGTTATTTATGGGACCCTCCTTGCCACTTTGCCCTGACCATTAAACGAATTATCTGCGGCTAATAACTCTGCCCATAGCCCAGCACTATTCTGTTCCTGAGGCTGATCAATAATACATGGCCGGCCCGAGAAGTCATTCAGGGACTGCCAAGTGATTTGGATTCCAGTTGCCAACATCCAGAGGTGGTCGTTCAGCATGTTGAATGTGAGTAGGAGAATAAACATTTTGAGAGACCTAAGGAGACTTTAGGTGCTGTTTTATGTAGGGGTGGCTTGTGTGTGTGTGTGTGTGTGTGTGTGTGTGTGTGTGTGTGTGTGTGTGTGTGTGTGTGTGTGTGTGTGTGTGTGTGTGTGAGTGTGAGTGTGTCTTGAGTTACCAATTTGGGGATAATAGATCTGCCGGATTTGTTTGCTCATTGACCTCAGGGAAAGCCTGTGAGTCTGTAGTATTTGCATTCTCTGGGAGTGGCTTGAGACGAGCGTGGTGTGTGTGTGGGTGTGCTTGTGTGTGAGCGATAGTGTTGTGTGTGTGTGTGTGTGTGCAGTGAAATTTATGTTTTGTTCATATAATCGGTGTGTTACTTGGTTTTATTTATGCAATCCTCCACCACCAACCACAGGTCAGTAAACATTACAGTTTGTAACTTTTTTATCTATTTACCTGCTGCAGACGTTGTTTGAGTTGGTGGTTTGTTTTTAGTGTTTTAGTAGCTAAGAAATAGTAGCCTGTTGCCGTAGAACAATGGGTTATTTAGTTGAAGTTACAGCTAAAGCTACCATGTTATCAAGTTATTTTACTTCAGTCGTGAGGAGATATTGATTGTGGTTTGATCAATTGTATTTATATCAGTGTATTATCAGTGCAGTAAATTAGTCATATTCTGGTTAACACATAAGAAATGTATTTAACTTAAATAATATCAGATGGGAATTTTTATGATGTCACAATAAATCCCAAGAAGGAATCAGTTTTAATTATGTAATCAATACTGTTGGTAACATTCGATTAACAATCCCTACCACAGGGCACATGTGAAACAGACTTAAGTACTGTAATCAGTTCTTATTTATATAATGAAAAAAGTACTTTTAGCTCTGACTCGTTCTAGCCATATAGGCTGGGATGTATTTGAAGCCAGGGCTGAACTCAAAGTGAGAGCCAAACACTTCCGGGATTAAGAACTCCACCCCGGACCTCATGTCTCCCTTGAGTCTCCATGTGCACACCTCAGACACTCAAACCAGGTGTCTAAAATATATGGATTGTGTTTGTTTATTGATTGATTAGTTGATTTTGTCCAGTGTCATGTTGTTAATTTTCATTAACATTTTCTTACATTCAATACCTAGGTCTGGTGTCAAGACATAGTAATAGTACTATTGAATCGAAGAAATTACCAAAATTCAATCTATTGACACACTGACACTAGACATACAGCCTATATGTTATATATTAATTGCATGATATACTAGTGCAGTGGACAGACTAGCATGTGCTAATGCCACGTACCTGAAAGCTACTAGTGACGGCTAGCCACTGGACCAGGGGGCGAAATTCAATTTAGATAGCATAACTAACATAACTCTCTCTCTCTCTCTCTCAAGCTCTCTCTCGTTCTCTCTCTGGATGTTGGGTATGTCTGTTTATGTGTGTGTGTGCAGGTGTGTGTCAGTGTGTGTGTGGTCCAGTGTAGGTCCTAAGGTTTCACCCGGGGCTCTCCCATGTCACCCGTTGTGGTGACCCATAGTGCCGCTAGTGTATTATTTAACAAGCGTGTTGGTTAGTTAGCCACCGTACATTTGGCTAAGAAGTGCCATTACCCACGGGGCTTACCCCCCTTGTGTTGTCGACTAATGGCTCGGCACAGCCGATTGCGGATACGATCTGGTTTGTGTGGACCAGATCGTGTGAACTGTGTGGAATCACAGTTTGGTTCTTATCTGAGCTCAGATATCATGTCAACTCCATAGATGCAATGTCGAAAAGGAAAATGACTAGAATTAAGTAACAGTGGATCTATATGCCATTAAACAACGATTAAGATCCATACATAGTGTTGCTGGAAGTGGTGCGCCCCCCATAGCTAGTACTTGGAGGCCCTTGGCCCTTGGCTAACCAGCTTTACTCTGTGTCTGAATGGCGAGCCTATATGTGGAAGGGCTCTTGCTGGACCAGAGGCTAATTCCTGCTAATCCCACCGCGGTATCTCCTACCGTTTACACATGGTTATACCCGTGGCTGGCGGAATAGCCAGTGAGATTAGCTTCCGTTAGCTCCTCCTACTTTAGCCTTTCACACGCACAGCCCGGCTAGCCGTTCACTACTTACATGCTAGTATGCTAGGATACACACAAAGGGATTAAAGCTCTTTAAAGCCTCAACAAACATGCTGCAGGACAGGTTAGGCAGACAATGTAAGTTAATGGTGTTTATTCATTTTTAGTCATTTATATTTTTGGTGGTGTGATATGAAGACACACAGGGATAACCTGCTCTCTGGGATTTGTACAAGGTAGCTGTGATATTGTCTTCATCTTATATTGATTGTGTTGATAGTTGTTTTGTGGGCTACTAAATAACATGTGGAACACTTTTCCATGTGGAACAAACACAAAGACCTTTATAGTGTATTTGCTGCAAGGTTATATTTAGTATGTGATTATGTTGTAGCACTGTAGTTCTGGTTGGATGTAATAATAGAATGAATCAACTCCTTGACCAATCAGGTTCAGATGGCACATCAAGTGGTGGGGTTAGGGTCAGATGGATGATGTCACAATAAGAGCGTCTTCAGCCGTCAAATAAGTACATCTAGGAATCTATCTAGGAATTTATATTATGTTTTATATAACATTGATGCATCATTTTTGTTAATTTTTACTTCATTTAGTTTCAACTTGTACCTTTAAGTTTGGCATTTGTTGTGTGACCCTTTATAAAATCCTGAGAGCTCATTTAATTTTGATGTATTTATTATGTATTTATTATGTATTTATTATGTATTTATTATGTATTTATTATGTGTTTATTATGTATTTATTATGTATTTATTATGTGTTTATTATGTATTTATTATGTATTTATTATGTATTTATTATGTATTTATTATGTATTTATTACTTTCCCAGAATTCACCACTAATGCACCACTGCACAAACAGATGCTTTGCAGATTTGACAGATAGTAAAACAACATAATGTGGTTCATATATATCTATATCTATAGATATATATATATCTATATATCTATAGATATATCTATATATAGATATAGATAGATATATCTATATATAAGGATCCCAAACTGCATTGACACAACACAATGAGAACCGCCCCACAGACTGCTTTAGACAGCAATACCAATCCATCACTAATCACATAGTACCTCTCCCTGGCCCTATCCCTCTGGCCCTATCCATCATGTCACTATACCTAACACATAGTACCTCTCCCTGGCCCTATCCCTCAGGCCCTATCCATCATGTCACTATACCTAACACATAGTACCTCTCCCTCGCCCTATCCCTCAGGCCCTATCCATCATGTCACTATACCTAACACATAGTACCTCTCCCTCGCCCTATCCCTCTGGCCCTATCCCTCATGTCACTATACCTAACACATAGTACCTCTCCCTGGCCCTATCCCTCTGGCCCTATCCCTCATGTCACTATACCTAACACATAGTACCTCTCCCTCGCCCTATCCCTCAGGCCCTATCCATCATGTCACTATACCTAACACATAGTACCTCTCCCTGGCCCTATCCCTCAGGCCCTATCCATCATGTCACTATACCTAACACATAGTACCTCTCCCTCGCCCTATCCCTCTGGCCCTATCCATTATGTCACTATACCTAACACATAGTACCTCTCCCTGGCCCTATCCCTCTGGCCCTATCCATCATGTCACTATACCTAACACATAGTACCTCTCCCTGGCCCTATCCCTCTGGCCCTATCCATCATGTCACTATACCTAACACATAGTACCTCTCCCTCGCCCTATCCCTCTGGCGCTATCCATCATGTCACTATACCTAACACATAGTACCTCTCCCTGGCCCTATCCCTCTGGCCCTATCCATCATGTCACTATACCTAACACATAGTACCTCTCCCTCGCCCTATCCCTCTCGCCCTATCCATCATGTCACTATACCTAACACATAGTACCTCTCCCTGGCCCTATCCCTCTGGCCCTATCCATCATGTCACTATACCTAACACATAGTACCTCTCCCTCGCCCTATCCCTCAGGCCCTATCCATCATGTCACTATACCTAACACATAGTACCTCTCCCTGGCCCTATCCCTCAGGCCCTATCCATCATGTCACTATACCTAACACATAGTACCTCTCCCTGGCCCTATCCCTCTCGCCCTATCCATCATGTCACTATACCTAACACATAGTACCTCTCCCTCGCCCTATCCCTCTGGCCCTATCCCTCATGTCACTATACCTAACACATAGTACCTCTCCCTGGCCCTATCCCTCTGGCCCTATCCCTCATGTCACTATACCTAACACATAGTACCTCTCCCTCGCCCTATCCCTCAGGCCCTATCCATCATGTCACTATACCTAACACATAGTACCTCTCCCTGGCCCTATCCCTCAGGCCCTATCCATCATGTCACTGTACCTAACACATAGTACCTCTCCCTCGCCCTATCCCTCTGGCCCTATCCATTATGTCACTATACCTAACACATAGTACCTCTCCCTGGCCCTATCCCTCTGGCCCTATCCATCATGTCACTATACCTAACACATAGTACCTCTCCCTGGCCCTATCCCTCAGGCCCTATCCATCATGTCACTATACCTAACACATAGTACCTCTCCCTGGCCCTATCCCTCTCGCCCTATCCATCATGTCACTATACCTAACACATGGTACCTCTCCCTCGCCCTATCCCTCTGGCCCTATCCCTCATGTCACTATACCTAACACATAGTACCTCTCCCTGGCCCTATCCCTCTGGCCCTATCCCTCATGTCACTATACCTAACACATAGTACCTCTCCCTCGCCCTATCCCTCAGGCCCTATCCATCATGTCACTATACCTAACACATAGTACCTCTCCCTGGCCCTATCCCTCAGGCCCTATCCATCATGTCACTGTACCTAACACATAGTACCTCTCCCTCGCCCTATCCCTCTGGCCCTATCCATTATGTCACTATACCTAACACATAGTACCTCTCCCTGGCCCTATCCCTCTGGCCCTATCCATCATGTCACTATACCTAACACATAGTACCTCTCCCTCGCCCTATCCCTCAGGCCCTATCCATCATGTCACTATACCTAACACATAGTACCTCTCCCTGGCCCTATCCCTCAGGCCCTATCCATCATGTCACTATACCTAACACATAGTACCTCTCCCTCGCTCTATCCCTCTCGCCCTATCCATCATGTCACTATACCTAACACATAGTACCTCTCCCTGGCCCTATCCCTCAGGCCCTATCCATCATGTCACTATACCTAACACATAGTACCTCTCCCTGGCCCTATCCCTCTCGCCCTATCCATCATGTCACTATACCTAACACATAGTACCTCTCCCTCGCCCTATCCCTCTGGCCCTATCCCTCATGTCACTATACCTAACACATAGTACCTCTCCCTGGCCCTATCCCTCTGGCCCTATCCCTCATGTCACTATACCTAACACATAGTACCTCTCCCTCGCCCTATCCCTCAGGCCCTATCCATCATGTCACTATACCTAACACATAGTACCTCTCCCTGGCCCTATCCCTCAGGCCCTATCCATCATGTCACTGTACCTAACACATAGTACCTCTCCCTCGCCCTATCCCTCTGGCCCTATCCATTATGTCACTATACCTAACACATAGTACCTCTCCCTGGCCCTATCCCTCTGGCCCTATCCATCATGTCACTATACCTAACACATAGTACCTCTCCCTGGCCCTATCCCTCTGGCCCTATCCATCATGTCACTATACCTAACACATAGTACCTCTCCCTCGCCCTATCCCTCTGGCGCTATCCATCATGTCACTATACCTAACACATAGTACCTCTCCCTCGCCCTATCCCTCAGGCCCTATCCATCATGTCACTATACCTAACACATAGTACCTCTCCCTGGCCCTATCCCTCTCGCCCTATCCATCATGTCACTATACCTAACACATAGTACCTCTCCCTGGCCCTATCCCTCTGGCCCTATCCATCATGTCACTATACCTAACACATAGTACCTCTCCCTGGCCCTATCCCTCTGGCCCTATCCCTCATGTCACTATACCTAACACATAGTACCTCTCCCTGGCCCTATCCCTCAGGCCCTATCCATCATGTCACTATACCTAACACATAGTACCTCTCCCTCGCTCTATCCCTCTCGCCCTATCCATCATGTCACTATACCTAACACATAGTACCTCTCCCTCGCCCTATCCCTCAGGCCCTATCCATCATGTCACTATACCTAACACATAGTACCTCTCCCTCGCCCTATCCCTCAGGCCCTATCCATCATGTCACTATACCTAACACATAGTACCTCTCCCTCGCCCTATCCCTCAGGCCCTATCCATCATGTCACTATACCTAACACATAGTACCTCTCCCTCGCTCTATCCCTCTCGCCCTATCCATCATGTCACTATACCTAACACATAGTACCTCTCCCTCGCTCTATCCCTCAGGCCCTATCCATTCCCATCTCTCTTCAACGTGCTTGTAAACATCTAGGCACACTTTAAACCCCAAGGGATTAAAGTTTGATTGTAGACAGGCTAAATCCTGACCCAAATATAATAGAAAGTGAAGATCAGTATCAGCCTACACTGTTAGCCCATGGCGTCCCCCATGTCAGATACACACTCGCTAGCTTACATGAAGCCAGCATATTACTAGCATATAGCTAATATCTAGCGCTAATGTATGAGCTAAAACGAATTAAATTCTATAGAATGTCGTAAATGGAGTAATAACCACCTATCTCTATATTATAATAAATACATGATTTAAAATATATTTTGAACTTTGTAGGTTCATGTGTGTAAGAGGGGACATGTGTGTAAGAGTAAGATTTGTTCTCCTCATAACATCTAAGTGGTCATCAAAACACACATGGCTGAGACCACTATTTAATCTGCTCAAACACACTAACTTTCTAATCTATTCAGTGTTATCCAAGGTTACAAGGCTGGAAAGCACATTCCTTCTTTGATCTGTGGGTTGAGTAAAGGCCCACTGCATGAGAGAAACTATTAGCTATTTGGGTTGCAAGATGAATTATTTCTTGTTTAGGGTTTTCTAAAGTTTTGGTAGTTCTCATAAGCTTTTCCGAAAGCTTGGATTGGCAATACTATAGAAAATAGGATTAATCTGTTTTTTTAATCCGAAATGTAAGAACATGACTCTCCTTTCCATTTTCAGGAGATCTCTCCTCAAGATGTTTCCACAATCAGGAAAAGCGATCGTGTTCGACAATTTCCCCGACCCCACGGACACCTGGGACATCGTGGAGACCATTGGGAAGGGGACCTATGGGAAGGTCTACAAGGTCCTCAACAAAATAGATGGCAGCAAAGCAGCAGTGAAGATCCTGGATCCCATCCACGTAAGCCCTCTAGACCAGCTTTATTCTGACATTGCAGACATAAAACAATGCATGAAAAAATAACTATAGCTATGACCTTGTTACTACTTAAAATGTGTTTTTTTATTATCGGTTAGTTAAGTAGAGCATTTGGCTGATTGGCATGAAAACGTAATTAAAACTAACCTACTCACTCGAATTTGGTGCAAATTTGTAAATACCGGTATATGCGTTTTATATTATTGTATTTATTTATGTTTATTTTGTTGTGTTTAGTTTCTTAAAGTTTCTTACTTTTTTACATAATTAGAGTATCTGTGGATATTATTATTTATATTTCGTATTGAAAGAGTGTCTTGAAGATTGCTTGAACAATTTGGTTGTACTTTAAACATGGGCAATCTGTTCCTGATTCCGGTTCTGATCCGTGTGTACCGATTGCAGGATATCGACGAGGAGATCGAGGCCGAGTACAACATCCTTAAGGCGCTCTCGGACCATGCTAATGTCGTCAAGTTTTATGGGATGTACTACAAGAAGGACGCTAAATGTGGAGACCAGCTGTGGCTCGTCTTAGAGGTAAGCTGTCCATGAAAACACATTGTCTTACCTTTTTTATTCCCGCTAGGAGGAATGTTGTTTGGCTGCCGTTTATGTTTTTTGGTAGATAGTGCTGCCGGGCCAGCTAATGCATTTCACTTATCTTTTCTTTGATTAAGGGAAAGATTTGCTGCCTCGAACTGGCTTGTTTATTTATTTATTTATTTTTGTGCTTTTCTTTGTTATTTATGTTATTTATATATATATATTTTTTTCTTTTTTTTCACTTTCCCTCACATACTGTTGTGAAACAATTCACTATATTTTTGATTTATGAACTGTCGGTGGACCTGGCTGAATGGCAAGTAATCTTATACAAGAATTCCAATAGTGTAAAGGAACCTGTACATCATTTTAATGACTTAATAATTAGTATGGTTGCTATAAGGCGACGCTTTACAAATGGGAAAGCCCTTATGAAGGAAGCATTTAGAACAAGGTTCTGAAAGCTGCTTGCGGATGTGAATCAGGATGTTGGGATATGAATGATGGTAAGTCACCATCATTCATGTTTGATTGGTGCAGCTTCACGATATTATTATTGGTTGAAACATTGAGACCCGCACACTCTGACTTGGTGACTCACTGTCACGGTTAGGGTTTACATTCCCTGTCCAGCTCCACTGGGAGAGCAATGCATTGTTTGCTGTACACATTGCAAAATGTGTACAGCATCCCCTATTCCAAACCCCTCTAATGGGCGAAATAATCAACAAACGAGACCAGACCTTTGTGGGAAACAAGAGTGTCTGGTTGATGCCGTCTGGTTGATGCTTCCTCTGTAGGTTCCTCTGTAGGTTCCTCTGCTAGGTTTGTACTTATACCCCGGCAGCTAAATGCGGTATTATGTAACTCGATAAGTCACTGACTGTGGATAGTCTAGGCCAATTATATCTTTACTTATGATCCCTGAGGGAGACGGGCTACCATGTAGGCGATGTTCATTCACAGTCGTTGGGCAGATACTTTTAACCAAAGCAACTCACAGTGGATTTTGGTTTTAGATGCAGGTCATAAAGGAGCAGCACCTCAGCAGCAGGTCTTCAGCCTTCAGTTAGACTGGACATTGAATCCAGAACCTTTGGACTGGGAATCAAACATAGCTGCTTGGAAACTGAGCGATGCTGGCATGGTTTGGGTCATCCTGTATTGGGCTGATATTTTGATTGTGTTGGTGAGGGAGGGATTTGAGACCTGTGGTTTATTCTCTGTTGGTTATGTCATAAGGTTGACTAGAGAGAGATCTAGTCAATATCAATGTGTTGTGTATTCTTTTTTGGAAATTTCTCTTTATTTTACCCTCAAGATTCTGTTTTTTTTATTAAGTACAATATAATGCTTACTCCCCCTTCCCTCACACAGTATGACTTTTCTAAAACACTAAAAACTACTGTACACAATAAAAATAACAATAAAAATAACAATAAAGTGACTGATGGATGATATGTACATGTGTTGAATTGTACAAAGATATTTAAAAATAATTTTAAAGTGCCAGTAGTGCAGCAGCATCATACATACAGTGCAGTACAGTGCAGAACAGTGCAGTTACTGTAATCAGTCCAGAAAGTCCAGCAAAAGTATAATGTTAATGACGTGTTATGATAGTGTAATGTTAATGACATGTTATGATAGTGTAATGTTAATGACATGTTATGATAGTGTAATGTTAATGACATGTTATGATAGTTTAATGTTAATGACATGTTATGATAGTGTAATGTTAATGACATGTTATGATAGTGTAATGTTAATGACATGTTATGATAGTGTAATGTTAATGACTTGTTATGATAGTGTAATGTTAATGACAATGTTATGATAGTGTAATGTTAATGACATGTTATGATAGTATATTGTTAATGACATGTTATGATAGTATATTGTTAATGACATGTTATGATAGTGTAATGTTAATGACAAGTTATGATAGTGTAATGTTAATGACATGTTATGATAGTGTAATGTTAATGACATGTTATGATAGTGTGATGTTAATGACATGTTATGATAGTGTAATGTTAATGACATGTTATGATAGTGTGATGTTAATGACATGTTATGATAGTGTGATGTTAATGACATGTTATGATAGTGTAATGTTAATGACATGTTATGATAGTGTAATGTTAATGACATGTTATGATAGTGTAATGTTAATGACATGTTATGATAGTGGCAGCAGCCCTAGCAGTTCAGTAGGTCACTGCCTGTGGATAAAGACGCTCCTTGAAGCTGGTATCCTTGTTGTACGGATGCTGGGGAACCGGCAACCCTTTGTTCTTCAGTTTGCTTTTGACAAAGAAGCTCTGAATCTTTAGTTAAATCTTACGTTTTATTCACATCTTGTATCAAAACCAAAAACAAACTTATCCAAGGGTGCAACGAGGGTTGACTAATGTCATGACGTGATATCTAAGGCCTCAGGCGTCACGGGGACCCTGAAGGGGTCTGCTAACGCTGTTGGCCTTCCTCCTCCTCCTCCTCCCAGAACTCACTCTGAGCCCCAAGCCCCTCTGTGTCAAACTACAGACGTGTAATGGGGGTCAACCACCACAGAGTTTTTGCCAGGCCCCCCCGACCACTGGTCCTCACAAACGGTATTTTCCTATTGACCTCTGTTACACACACCCACAGGACCCCAGGAGGTTGTGAAACATGGTAATGTGTGATCCTGTGTGATGTGTGGAGACCTTGTATTCTCCGACTGGTCCCCACAGAAAGCACCACACAGAAGGTCCCAGCGGTACCTACGATGCGTCCCAGTGCTCTATGAGGACAGAGTGAGAGCCCATGTAAAGCAACACAACCTATTTGTGTATGTACGCGCACGTCGGACGCGTCCAATTACAGGTTTTTTTGGCAACATCTTTTTCATCTGCCAATCTGCCGGCAATTAGTTTTTAGCTGGCCGTGCATTATGCATGGCGAGGAAACTCAGCCGTCCTGTTCAACCTCGAGCGAGTCACTTTAGCGCGTTACATTACAAAAACCTCTGACCGTCTCTCCCTTTGTTTAAACTCTGACCGTTTCCATTACTGACCGATACCACTTCAAAGGTCCAATATTTCTCTCTGGTAACCCAAGCTCATCACAGGCTCCGCAGGAGCAGGAGAGCAGCGGGGTATATCGGTGGGTTGTCTTCCCACCTCTCTCTCTCTCTCTTTCTCTCTCTCTCCGGCTTCTCTTCCTCCCCTCTGTCATGAGCATCCATGTCACTGACAGTTGGGAGACACACAATGACCCGGCCTGTTTACTATTTCAGTCACTTATAGCCAAACACTTTTATCCAAAATGGCTTACAGTGATTTCAGATCCATTTCAGCCATTGAGGAGCAGGTCTTTGCTCAAGGCTTCAAGGATGAACATTTGCATGTTGGGGGCTGACTTTAGGCATTTATAGTAAGAACTTGTTTACCTGAAGTTGTGGTGCGGTACAAAACAAATCAAATGGGGGTTGTAAATCACCATACATACGCAACATAGAGATACTTTACATACATATCTCTACATGCAAAAATGTTCTTCCCATGCAAACACCACAGGTGCAGCAGTGTGTGTGTGTGGTGTGCATGTATCTGTGTGTGTGTGTGTGTGTGTGTGTGTGTGTGTGTGTGTGTGTGTGTGTGTGTGTGTGTGTGTGT
Organism: Muraenolepis orangiensis; assembly: GCA_027704905.1. Taxonomy (NCBI): domain Eukaryota; kingdom Metazoa; phylum Chordata; class Actinopteri; order Gadiformes; family Muraenolepididae; genus Muraenolepis; species Muraenolepis orangiensis. The sequence goes on along the minus strand of CM051020.1, from coordinate 22,067,202 downwards.
GTGTGTGTGTGTGTGTGTGTGTGTGTGTGTGTGTGTGTGTGTGTGTGTGTGTGTGTGTGTGAGCATGTGTGGGTGTGCTTCTGCACGTAAGCACATGTGTATAAGTGTGTGTGTGTGTTGAGTGCACTCTAGTTTTGGCAGCAAGGAGATGCAGGAGACGGGGGTCACCATGGTTACTGGGCCGTCCTTTTATAAACCCTCATTTTCCATCTTTTCAGGCTCTCTGATGAGGGGTTCATGTCTGCCTCCGGAACGGACCGCCGGTCCCCTCATTACACACAGAGTAAGAGAGGCTGTGTCCTCCATTTGGTGGCTTATTCATGGGTCCAATCATAGCGCTGGAACCAGCTGGTGGTATAGGCTACTTTGTTAAGAGCTGGCTATAGCTAGCTTTCATCTCCAGCTCCTGAATACATAACAAAAACAACTGAAAACATAGTTCAGAGGAATACACAAAGACAAACTAAAGTGAATTTGTGTTGCTCCTATAACAAACCAAAAACAAAATCCCTTCAATGAGAGGAATGTTACTGTTTGTTCCGTGATGGGGGGTTTGGGTCATTTGTCTGCACAGTGCACTTTGTTCATATTCATGTTCATAGTGAAGAACAATGTGAGAGCCACAGTGTGTGTCTCTTCTCACCGTCTGCGATGACGAAGGTGTAATCTTCGTCAGAGCTTGTTGCAACTGTAACAGTGAGTGTCCCACAGTGGGCTCGAACTCACCACCCTCCGGCATGAGAGGCAGACGCTCCAACAAGGGAAGCTTAAAACCCACAGGGTCTTCATCGCTAGAATGTCTTTTTAGGTGTCAGGGAGTGAGGTTCACTCAACTGCACAGCACTACCGGCTGGCTTCTGTTACACAACAAACACAGACGCTGTAGTTTCCCCCGCCCCCTGTCTCCAAACTTTATGGGTAACTAAATCAAAATCAAAATCTGAAGGATTGAATCCTCTTTATTGGTCACACGCAGTAAAATGTGTTTCTCTGCATTTAACCCATCCTAGTATTAGGATCAGTGGGCAGCTAGTTTATATACAGCGCCCGGGGAGCAGTGTAGGGGTCTGGTGCCTTGCTCAAGGACACCTCGGCAGTGCCCAGCTGTTTCGGGGACTTGAACCGGCAACCTTCCGGTTCTCAACAGACAATGTGATAATAAACGTTCTACTCAGCCAGTGAATCGAAGCCCTATAACTGCTCACCTTCCATCCGATAAAAGAAACATTTTAAATAAAGAATATTGCAATCAGTCTTTCGCTGTCTTACATCGGTGTCTTTTTTTTGTTAGTTATTTAATTGTTGTCTACATTTTTGTGGTTGCAGTGTGTCCTGGCCTGCCCCCTCTCTTCTGCTGCTCCTCTCTGGCTGTTCATTGAGAAGGAGCTCTAACAGGGGGTTGTTGTGGGGAGGGGAAGATGATACCTTAGAGCTATTAGGGCCTGTCAGACGTAAGGTCATCTGCAAGGTGAGGAGAGAATCCACCACCATCCACTACTCTCTCTCTCGCTCTCGCTTTCTCTCTCTCTATATATATACACTCTCTCTCTCTCTCTCTCTCTCTCTCTCCCTCTCTCCCTCTCTCTCTCTCTCTCTCTCTCTCTCTCTCTCTCTCTCTCTCTCTCTCTCTCTCTCTCTCTCTCTCTCTCTCTCTCTCTCTCTCTCTCCCTCTCCCTCCCTCTCTCTCTCTCTCGCTCTCTCTCTCTCTCTCTCTCGCTCTCTCCCTCTCCCTCTCCCTCTCCCTCTCCCTCTCCCTCTCTCTCTCTCTCTCTCTCTCTCTCTCTCTCTCTCTCTCTCTCTCTCTCTCTCTCTCTCTCTCTCTCTCTCTCTCTGTGTCTCTCCTTCCCCCTTTCCCCTTCATGTTGAATAAATGTAAATAAATATAATGGAGTTAATTCGGTTTCATGTTTTCATGTTTCTGTTTTCGGACCAAGTAATAGCCCACTGCATATTCAACATGTATTCATGTGGGATCTGAATAGCTTGCTAGGCTATGCTCATTACTCTATGTACAGGAAACTGACTTCTCCACTATTCTACTCTATTCATCAACCTCCCCCCAATGTCTGTAGCTACCTATCTACTGCACTTATTATATGTCATTCGGAAGCTAGGTCTTCAAATAAGGAGGCACACTTATTGCTGCACTATTGTGATTCAAATGTTCTGCTTCATGCTAGCTGCTAATAGCCAGACGGCACTTTGAAAGGCAACATCTAACACAGGGCAAAGAAAGAGCCGGAGATGGAAGCAATTTAATTTGGCTTTGACTTTTATCTTCAAACGCTGTTTTTACGTGCAGAAGACGCTGTTCTCACAGCTGGCGGAGAAAGCTTCAAGATAGAGTTCAGAGTTCAGAGATAGGCTATTGGAAGATTTGAAATGAAAACGTCAAACACATTTTGGTCCCGTCGACCCTGGATATGAAGAGATTATGACCAGGAGTAACGCAATTAAGAATATTTCATCTTGTCAACTTTGGTTTCTGTATTCAACCAAAAAAAAGCACGTACAAGCATTTCAAATAATCCCAAATATCTCATATGTCATATTCAATTAGCAATGTGGCTACGGTTGTTGTATATTTTGGGCAGAAAAGCCGCTGTTACACATCGATTAGTCTTCAAAATCCAGATTTTTACAGAGTGAAAGACATTCCAAATCCTCCTCTGAGAACCATAAATAATAACTGTGTTTACCCCCAATAGCACTCTCTAGTCACAGGCTTCTGCTTCTGTCTAGCACCAGGAGGCTAACCCACGTGTGCTAGCATTTAGCTTGGCCAATGTGAGGGCTCCAACCAGCGCTCATCACTATGGACCGGTCTGCCTGCCTGGTGTAATTTAAGGATGACAGCTGATCTTCCCCTTGTCTCAGAACTGTTTGGACATGCTCTGTGTAGCCGTAGTTTTGTCTGCCTGTTCTGAGATGTCTTCGGTGTGATTAAGTGATTGAGTCTCCCCGCGGCCCAGAGGAATGGGATAGACGTCATATATTGTAGTCATGCTCTGTGGGTTTCTGACGGCTGATAAATATATCGATGTGGAGAGATAGAAAAAACACGATTGTGAAACATTGGGCTCAACTTCTGGCAGGGTCAGAGCTAGCGCTACAAGGTCAGCGCTAGCGCTACAAGGTCAGAGCTAGCGCTAAAAGGTCAGAGCTAGCGCTACAAGGTCAGAGCTAGCGCTACAAGGTCAGAGCTAGCGCTGTGCTTTAAAAGCTATTCTTGGAGAGATCTGCCTTTTTATTCAGTTGATTTCAATTTCAAGAAGAAAGCAAAAAGGAGGCATTTATTGACGATGAATTTATTGATTGGTGATTATTATGAGAAAAAAATAAGTTGATTTCATCCGTATCAGTAACCTTTTATATTGTCACAGTAGACCTACGTATATGTCATGCATATTAGGCCACCAAGAGCTACATTTGCAGTGCAGTGTGTGATGTAAGCTGTAAGTGAAAGAGGAATTTATACAGCTTCCCGCTGTATAAATTGCGCTTCACTTAATTAACTCGGGTAAATAGCGGTCACTCTTGGCCGTTTGGAAAAAACAGCAATGACTGCAACTGAACCCTTTGGGTGGAATAATAATGAGAGGACAAACTGGATCAGCGGTTTATTGAAGCGGGTCCAAGTGGGCCGACCACAGCAGGTCGGAATGTTCAAGTGTTTACCACAACCGCTAGCATTTCATGCCAGCTAGCACGGTTTGGGTCTCTCTGTGCTGAGCAGTCTTATAGGACGCGCTGTTATTCTGGGATATTTTTTCCCAAGTATTTATAAAGGAACTAATATGTGTTGTACACACGCCCACACGTCGCTACAGGGGTTCAGTCAGCACACATCACTGGGCGTAGCTTCGCTAATCAAGCTCATCATCTCAATTAGCATGAGCGGGAAATAACTCTGATTATAAAGGAACAAATGTTTGACGCGTGAATAGATTCAAAGATTGAAAATGTGTATTTCCTAAGACTAATAGGATGTATTGTGTGTGTGTGTGTGTGTGTGTGTGTGTCTGGAGTGTGTGTGTGTGTGTTTCTAAGTAATGTGTATCCCAAATTTCCCAAAAAGTACTCATCTTCTGTTACTGGCATTGACAACACTGTATCAATGAATGATACAATAGCATACTATTATCATTTAATGAATTCATGTAATGTGCATAGACAGTATAAAACAAGATGCTTTCTTATTCTAAATGTACGTATTTGCTCTGTGCCTTTCAGCTTGCTTCAACCTTTGGCTCTCGGGGAAGGGGACAAATTATGGGTTATTATTGTTGCTAGGCAACGAGTCATTTTCTGTAAATTGCTATTGACGGCCCTGCAGAGTTCCATGCCACAATATGAGCTAGACACATTTCAGAAAGACTGTACATACAAGTTTATACATATATATATAAAATCAGGTATTAAATAACTTATTGAGTAGGTATGAGATATGTGCAGATAAGGGTATATATACAGTATATATAACGGTAAGTATACAAGTATCAACAGGTAGTGAGCAGGGGTATGCAGTTATATAAGCTGTGAAGCACAATTTGTGATAATCATTTCATCACTGTATCAAACTGTAGGATCCAAATGTGTTGAATTTGTATTTCACATGAACACATGAACATGATTCAAGTGTTGCAGGGGTTCGACCAGTGTATGAGAAATAAAATGCAATCAGCCCTTATATCATAATTAGTTCTCCATGTTCCTCTTTTTGAGGAATGTGAATTGGAACAGTCCTTAATTCCCATGTTCCCCTCTGCTTAGTCATCAGCACAATCCCCCCGGGCCCTGCCTCCCGCAAATAAAGTCAGGGAATGAGTCGCCTTAAATTCTCCTCAAACAATCTATCTTCACACACACACACGCACATGCACACGCACACGCACACGCACACGCACACACATACACACACCGTGAAATCTCCCTGATCGTCCCTGCGGTTCCAACCCCGCTCTAAGTCTCTCTCTCTCTCTCTCTCTCTCTCTCTCTCTCTCTCTCTCTCTCTCTCTCTCTCTCTCTCTCTCTCTCTCTCTCTCTCTCTCTCTCTCTCTCTCTCTCTCTCAAAAACTCTTGACTCTCTCTCTTGTCTCATCCCATAATCAGCTGACTCATGCTGAGTTTAACTCCCTTTCACTCTCCCTCTCTCTCTCTCTATTTATTTGTACTCTATAGTACGTAATTGTCTCCATTCTGATTGTGTGTGTGTGTGTGTGTGTGTGTGTGTGTGTGTGTGTGTGTGTGTGTGTGTGTGTGTGTGTGTGTGTGTGTGTGTGCGTGCGTGCGTGCGTGCGTGCGTGTGTGTGGTGTGTGGTGTGTGTGTGTGTGTGTGGTGTGTGTGTGTGTGTGTGTGTGTGTGTGTGTGTGTGTGTGTGTGCGTGCGTGCGTGCGTGCGTGCGTGCGTGTGGTGCGTGGTGTGTGTGTGTGTGTGTGGTGTGTGTGTGTGTGTGTGTGTGGTGTGTGTGTGTGTGTCCTCTTGTGCAGCTGTGTAACGGGGGCTCTGTGACGGACCTGTCCAAGGGGATGCTGAGGCGGGGCGAGAGAATGGAAGAGTCGATCCTGGCCTACATCCTACACGAGGCCCTCATGGTGAGTGACCCGCTGGGATCGGGAATGTGGGAGGAGAGGGCCACGTCTTGCCTGGGGTTCAGAGGCCACAGGACCATGTTTAACCGAGAAGGGTGAGAGACATGTGTGCCGAGGTATCTTTGGGCAAGGCACATGCCTGGAATGTACAGGATTTTGTTTGCGGTGTGTGTGTGTGTTGCATGGGGAAATATGTGCGTTTGTGACTGTGGATATGTGTGTGTGTGTGTTGATGTCGAGGGTGTGTGTGTGTGTGTGTGTGTGTGTGTGTGTGTGTGTGTGTGTGTGTGTGTGTGTGTGTGTGTGTGTTGATGTCGAGGGTGTGTGTGTGTGTGTGTGTGTGTGTGTGTGTGTGTGTGTGTGTGTGTGTGTGTGTGTGTGTGTGTGTGTGTGTGTGTGTGTGTGTGTGTGTGTGTGTGTGTGTGTGTGTGTGTGTGTGTGTGTGAGAATGTGAGTCATTTCCATTCAGGCAGAATGGTGAAACACTACAGCACACACAATCTTACAAACGACACCCTTGTGGTCGCGTAACAACCACTTCCTTCCTGTGGTGAGCAAGGACCCGATCTGCATCCTGTGGTGATGAGAACACCTGCTCCAGGGACACCTGCTCTGAAACCCTTCTTCTGTCCCCACCGTCCCTCAGGGCCTTCAGCACCTCCATGTCAACAACACCATCCACCGCGATGTGAAGGGAAACAACATCCTGCTCACTACCCAGGGGGGGGTCAAACTGGTGGATTTTGGTAGGTCACCTCTTTTGTGTGTGTGTGTGTGTGTGTGTGTGTGTGTGTGTGTGTGTGTGTGTGTGTGTGTGTGTGTGTGTGTGTGTGTGTGTGTGTGTGTGTGTGTGTGTGTGTGTGTGTGTGTGTGTGTGTGTGTGTGTGTGTGCGTGCGTGGTAGGGACATTTTTTGGACAGATATTACGATTGCTATATGATTCACTATTAGATTTAGATATTGCACTTGGCCATATTGGGACTTTGATCATATTTTGACAGTACAGAGACAGGTCATTAAGGAGCAGGTAGGGGTTAGACAGTACAGAGACAGGTCATTAAGGAGCAGGTAGGGGTTAGACAGTACAGAGACAGGTCATTAAGGAGCAGGTAGGGGTTAGACAGTACAGAGACAGGTCATTAAGGAGCAGGTAGGGGTTAGACAGTACAGAGACAGGTCACAAAGGAGCAGGTAGGGGTTAGACAGTACAGAGACATGTCACAAAGGAGCAGGTAGGGGTTAGACAGTACAGAGACAGGTCACAAAGGAGCAGGTAGGGGTTAGACAGTACAGAGACAGGTCATTAAGGAGCAGGTAGGGGTTAGACAGTACAGAGACAGGTCATTAAGGAGCAGGTAGGGGTTAGCCAGTACAGAGACAGGCCATTAAGGAGCAGGTAGGGGTTAGACAGTACAGAGACAGGTCATTAAGGAGCAGGTAGGGGTTAGACAGTACAGAGACAGGTCATTAAGGAGCAGGTAGGGGTTAGACAGTACAGAGACAGGTCATTAAGGAGCCGTAGGGGTTAGACAGTACAGAGACAGGTCATTAAGGAGCAGGTAGGGGTTAGACAGTACAGATACAGGTCATTAAGGAGCAGGTAGGGGTTAGACAGTACAGATACAGGTCATTAAGGAGCAGGTAGGGGTTAGACAGTACAGAGACAGGTCATTAAGGAGCCGTAGGGGTTAGACAGTACAGAGACAGGTCATTAAGGAGCAGGTAGGGGTTAGACAGTACAGATACAGGTCATTAAGGAGCAGGTAGGGGTTAGACAGTACAGATACAGGTCATTAAGGAGCAGGTAGGGGTTAGACAGTACAGAGACGGGTCATTAAGGAGCAGGTAGGGGTTAGACAGTACAGAGACAGGTCATTAAGGAGCCGTAGGGGTTAGACAGTACAGAGACACGTAATTAATGAGCAGGTCAAGTCAAGTCAAGTTTATTTAAGTTAAAAAAAATAAAAAAATAAGTTTTTCTTAAGTTTAAAGCAGTGAGTGAAAATCTTATGTGCAATACCCGACGACAGACAGCAGTTATAAAAATAAGATCAAATAAAAATAGAATAGAATAAAATAAGTAAAAAAAAGTATAAAGTATATGTATATACAAAACAGTATAAAGTTAAATATATAAAATAAAAATGCAATTTATAAAATGCAATATATCGGCACAGAAAAAGAGCAATATGTATATAAAATCAATGTAATAAAATATACATTGTTATATGCTATACGCCCTTGTTCAGCAGCCTGATGGCCTGACTGTGGAAGCTATCTCTAAGCCTATTCGTACGGCACTTGATACTGTGGTATCGCCTGCCTGACGGTAACAGTGAGTACAGTTCGTGGCTGGTGGGCATTGTCTTTATGATGCGTTTGGCCTTGGCCACGCACCGCTGGTTGTATATATCCAGGAGGGAGGGGAGCTCACCTCCAACGATACACTGGGCCGTCCGCACCACCCTTTGAAGCGCTCTGTGCGGTGCAGTTCCCGTACCAGGCGGTGAGGTAGGGGTTAGACAGTATAGAGAAAGTTCACAAAGGAGCAGGTTAGGGTTGGACAGTGTGTGTGCGTGTGTATGTGTGTGTGTGTGTGTGTGTGTGTGTGTGTTAGTGTACACTCATGGATCTGTTTTGTGTGGTCCCATCAATCTCAATGGGCATGCATACGAGAGCAAATGTGTTATTTTTAAAAATGTGGTCACATGTGCAAGTGCCCCTGCAATCTGTTACATCATTTACACAGAATTCCACGTGTCATTGGTTGAGTGCTTTCAACACATTTACACACTCCGACGACACTGTCTTTTGCTCTTTTGGTTTAACCCATTATCCCCCTCCTGAGGAACCTCCTCTCCTCCTGTCCTCCTCTCCTCCTGAGGAACCTCCTCTCCTCCCGAGGAACCTCCTCTCCTCCTCTCCTCCTCTCCTCCTCTCCTCCTCCTCCTCTCCTCCTCCTCTCTCCTCCTCCTCTCCTCCTGGACCTCCTCTCCTCCTGTCCTCCTCTCCTCCTGAGGAACCTCCTCTCCTCCTGTCCTCCTCTCCTCCTGAGGAACCTCCTCTCCTCCTGTCCTCCTCTCCTCCTGAGGAACCTCCTCTCCTCCTGTCCTCCTCTCCTCCTGAGGAACCTCCTCTCCTCCTGTCCTCCTGTCCTCCTGAGGAACCTCCTCTCCTCCTGTCCTCCTGTCCTCCTCTCCTCCTGTCTTCCTCTCCTCCTGAGGAACCTCCTCTCCTCCTGTCCTCCTCTCCTCCTGAGGAACCTCCTCTCCTCCCGAGGAACCTCCTCTCCTCCTCTCCTCCTCTCCTCTCCTCCTGTCCTCCTCTCCTCCTCGCTCTTTCTTTTATTAAATCTAATGCAGAGGGGGTACACCGATGGTTAGAGAGAAGAGGAGGGGGAGGAGGAGGAGAGAGATGGGGTGGAGGAGAAAGAGGAGGAGCAGGAGCAGGAAGAGAGACAGTGAGAAAGAGGTGGGGCAGAGGAGAGAGAGATAGGGTGGAGGAGAGAGAGGTTGGAAGGAGGTTATTTTCCAGCAGTGACTCACTCCATTTCTTCAGGTGCTGAACAATACAATACTCCCTCTTTTATTATGAGTACATCTCCTGTCCCCCTCCACACACTGTGTGTGTGTGTGTGTGTGTGTGTGTGTGTGTGTGTGTGTGTGTGTGTGTGTGTGTGTGTGTGTGTGTGTGTGTGTGTGTGTGTGTGTGTGTGTGTGTGTGTGTGTGTGTGTGTGTGTGTGTGTGTGTTTTATTGAGTGGGCTGTTCAGTGCTTTTACCTGAGATTACAAAGCACAGCGCTCTCTCTCTCTTGAATAGAGCTCATTTAGAGTCTTCAACACCGTATAAACACGCTAAGAGCAGACCGTTGCTACGACGCCCACCGCATGCATTCAGATACGCTCGTACACATCAACATGAGAGTATACATCTACACACACACATTCACACCACATACACACACACACACACACACACACACACACACACACACACACACACACACACACACACACACACACACACACACACACACACACACACACACACACACACACACACACACACACACACACACACACGTGCAGGCTTGTGCTTTGTGTAAGGTTTATATTGTATTTCCCCCCTCTGCTCCAGTGTGCTATTTTCCTACGTTACCCAGAATTACTTTTGCTACCCCCTCTCAACACTCTTCGTTAATTGTACATTCATGAATAAATGTTGTCCCGTTGTCATGACTGCAGGGACAGCTAGCATAGAAACACTAACTTTTGCCTAGCCAGTGGTGCATTCTAGAACACTCAATGGAAAGCTTATGGTTTAGCCACGGCAAATTAAATACTACACACAATGGTCAAATATGACCTGCGGTGCATTGTTCTTCACCAAAATACATATCTAAACAATGTTTTTGTGTTTAAGGAGATAGTTTATCCGTAATTCTCGCTAGTATCACTATAACTAGGTTATTATTTCATAATGAGGTATATTCCCGTTATTGGAAAAATGTTATTCTGTATTTTAATATCAAGAACTGCAAATGCAGTAGCTTTTTCGTCATTTAATGGTTTTGTTGTTGCCAGTAATCATTTGCCATTAATCATTTAATGCAAATTGTACTTCATCCTGTTTTTGCATCTATTATATTTAATACATATATTAATTTATCGTTAAATGAAGACCAGTAGAAATATGATAAACCTCTAAACAATACAATACAATTTTTTGGGGGAAATGGCAGTTGAATGTGGATCAATTGACATTCCTCACCCTCCCACCCATAACAACAACATTTCAACCCATATCTTGTGAGTGCAGTAGGGGGCGCTGTACCTCTGTGGGGCCAGCCACGCCAACAGGCGTTGATGACTCATCTAGCGCATCACGACTTTAGCAACAACAAAACATTTAGCCGCCTAGCACTCGTGGGTATAGGAAAAAGCCACTCTTTCTTTGTCTCCTGAGACGCCGCGGTCACGCCGTCTTAGCTCACCACGCTGCGTCACTCTGGAATCAGAGCTAGCTTCAGGGGTGGAGAACGAGGCGAGGAGAGGAAGTGGAGCTGGTTGCCTGGCAACAGGAGAGTTGTCGGTTCAGCATGCCGCCCTACCCCTGACCACTTACGGCTAGCCGGTTGACGCCCTTGGGCGTGTTTGGCTAGCTGTAAGGTGGTAGCTCGGTGGTGGCTCAACCCGCGAGTGTGCTAACCCTGAAGGAAATACACCTTGTTCCATTGCTACCTGCGGTCCATTGCTAACTAGCCGTAGGATAAACTAGAGGTCATTGTAGGCTACATGCATTACATCAAAATGTATGCATTCACAGATTACAAAGTCAAATCTTAATCTGGAGGATTGAATCCTTTAATTGGTCATGTACACATGCAGTGACATTTGTTCTCTGCAATTAACCCATCCTAGTATTAGGATCAGTGGGTAGCTAGTTTATATACAGTGCCCAGGGAGCAGTTGTTGTGCCCAGGTGTTTCTGGGACTTGAACCGGCGACCTTCCAGTTCCCAAGCCGAGTCCCAACAGACTGAGCTAACCTGCGGTCCCTGTTGTCATTCCACGTGCCCCAAACTTGTACCCAAGAGCCAGACTGAAGGACAAGATACTTGATACTGAAGACACTTGTATTGCTTCCCTGACACTTCTGTGTGTATAGGAGGAAGTGAGACATTCAGATGGGATGCAAACCAGCGCAGCTAGAGTCTCCCAACGCTGTCAGACTGAAAGGAAAGGAAGAACGCTACAGGCTGTTCACATAGACGGGAGGGAGGGAGGGAGGGGGGGGAGGGGTGGGAGGGAGGGAGGGAGGGAGGGGGGGAGGGGAGGGAGGGAGGGATGGGCGGAGGGGGGAGGGGAGGGAGGGGGGAGAGGGGGGAGGGGAGGGGGGGGGAGGGAGGGGGGATGGAGGAGGGTTGCAGGGAGGGGAGAGAGGGGGAGGGGTGCAGGGGGGGTGCACGCTACACTAAGCAGCCCATCAAAGAAAAAACCGTCTCGATGACTCATCAACAGGGGTGGGGGTATATGAGTGTGTGTGTGCGTGTGTGTGTGTGTGTGTCTATGTTCTTGTGTATGTGTGTGTGTGTTAGGGGGGGAGGTGTGTGTGTGTGTGTGTGTGTGTGTGTGTGTGTGTGTGTGTGGTGTGTGTGTGTGTGTGTGTGTGTGTGTGTGTGTGTGTGTGTGTGTGTGTGTGTGTGTGTGTGTGTGTGTGTGTGTGTGTGTGTGTGTGTGTGTGTGTGTGGGGCCATGAAACGCCACTAGAAAGAACAGCAGAAGAATAGCAACACTGGCCCTTTAAGCGGCCTCATGAATATTCTAATTGAGTGCTGGGGTGATTACTGAGTGGGGCCCCATCAGGCCCTGGTTAATGTAGTGGAAAGTGAATGAAAGTGCTTTTAATGCACTGAGATATTGTGGAGTCCTCAATGTGTGGTTATGGTCTGGTCTCTTCTGGTGAGTTGTGTGTGTGGGTTGGTGGGTCTGTGTGTGTGTGTGTGTGTGTGTGTGTGTGTGGTCTGTGTGTGTGTGTGTGGTGGGTCTGTGTGTGTGTGGGTTGTGTGGGTGTGTGTGTGTGTGTGTGTGTGTGTGTGTGTGTGTGTGTGTGTGTGTGTGTGTGTGTGTGTGTGTGTGTGTGTGTGTGTGTGTGTGTGTGGGTTGGTGGGTCTGTGTCATTGTATTTATTTTATTGTAATGTGTAGATGTAGAAGTGGGGTTTCCTGTGTGTGTGTGTGTGAGTGTGTGTGTGTGTGTGAGTGTGTGTGTGTGTGTGTGTGTGTGTGTGTGTGTGTGTGTGTGTGTGTGTGTGTGTGTGTGTGTGTGTGTGTGTGTGCTGATTGTGTCATCCCTCTTGTATGCATAAGCTTTATTCCTTCTGATGTTGAAGCTATTTTCCTCTAATGTTCCTTATCGTCATCTTCAACCTGCGGGGTGGGGATGTTCCCACACACTACATTACCCACAAGCCACTGGGGCACTGAGACTCAACGGGTCTATTGTCCTGTTAGTTTGGTGAATATAAAACATGGATTTGTTGGTATCAGACACTTGATATGCTGAAGACATTTTGGATGTGAGATGCCAATATTACTCATAGATTACAGTATGTAAGATGCATATATCATGTTTGAAGTAGTGATAATTTAAACATACACAGAAAAAATATCTCAAACATTTTCTCAATAATATATTTGCTCTGTAATCACTGTTATTCCTCACAGGATCAATCCAGTTTTACAATATCGCAAATCAGCCATGGATGATCACATCATAATCCTGGAGATTATCCTAGACAATGAGCTGAGGAAGAGCTTCTTCCACACACACACACACACACACACACACACACACACACACACACACACACACACACACACACACACACACACACACACACACACACACACACACACACACACACACACCGGTCACACTTCACTGCTATTCAAACGCTGTTCTTGAAACGTCCAGCACAGCTGCCTCGGGGGACATATGTAAAACTATTCAGAGCAATACATCATCTGTGTACACAGACATCAGCGTCTGGCTGTGTGTGTGTGTGTGTGTGTGTGTGTGTGTGTGTGTGTGTGTGGACTGAGATGTGTGTGTGTGTGTGTGTGTGAAATGTTTGCATCTCTAATGCATCAGATATAGATATTTGAAAGGCAAGGAGGTAGGTGCCATGTAGCTTTAGTTTAGTTTGTATAAAAACATTGGCTAACATTTACCAGTATTTCTATCTGAAGAAAATATTCTTACTATGAACCCAAAAAAAAGCTTCCGGCCGGGATTTCTAAATCGCCCCTGAAATGTCCGGGATTCTGCTTTTGCTTCCTACAGTCGCATTGCCTTCCATTTCTTTGCCATTTCTCATTAAGTCCCGCCTTCTTGCATGCCACCATTGGTCAGTCAGTATAAGCCCTTCATGCAAACATGGTCAAACTGCATCTCAATCGTTACAATGCATTTTTGGTGTCGATCCAAATATCTGATTGCCGACAATGCATGTTAATGTTCCAGGTGTAAAGCGGCTACGAAGAGGGATCCCTTCTACCAGTGATGACTGGTGCAGACATAATGGTGACATGGGTCCCCTATCACGCATTCCCACTAGCATTGGACCTGCGTGCTCCTCCTCTAGGACACAGGAGCTTAGAATCACATGCTTTGAATGTTCTCAAGCCGCACTTGTCACAAGCCAGCCGAATTTAAAAGCTTCTGCCCAATGTCTCAATCTTTTGAAACACCACGCCACTGTCTCACTGGGCCACACCATTGCTTTGTAATAATAGTGAGTGTAATGTAAATGGACCTGTGTGTGTCCTGCAGGTGTGTCCGCCCAGCTGAACAACACCAGACTGAGGAGAAACACCTCAGTAGGGACTCCATTCTGGATGGCTCCGGAGGTATGCACACACACTGACCCACACACTCTGACCCCTACTAAACACACTCTGACCCCCCACTAAACACACTCTGACCCCCCACTAAACACACTCTGACCCCCCACTAAACACACTCTGACCCCCGACTAAACACACTCTGACCCCTACTAAACACACTCTGACCCCCCACTAAACACACTCTGACCCCTACTAAACACACTCTGACCCCCCACTAAACACACTCTGACCCCCCACTAAACACACTCTGACCCCTACTAAACACACTCTGACCCCCCCCCCCCCACTAAACACACTCTGACCCCCCCACTAAACACACTCTGCCCCCCCCCTACTAAACACACTCTAACCCCCACTACTAAACACACTCTGACCCCCCCTACTAAACACACTCTGCCCCCCCTACTAAACACACTCTGACCCCCCCCCTACTAAACACACTCTGACCCCCCCTACTAAACACACTCTAACCCCCCCCCCTACTAAACACACTCTGACCCCCCCTACTAAACACACTCTGACCCCCCCTTACTAAACACACTCTAACCCCCCCCACTAAACACACTCTGACCCCCCCCCTACTAAACACACTCTGACCCCCCCTACTAAACACACTCTGACCCCCACCTACTAAACACACTCTGACCCCCCCTACTAAACACACTCTGACCCCCCCTACTAAACACACTCTGACCCCCCCCTACTAAACACACTCTGACCCCTCCTACTAAACACACTCTGACCCCCCCTACTAAACACACTCTGACCCCCCCCCCTACTAAACACACTCTGACCCCCCCTACTAAACACACTCTGACCCCCCCTACTAAACACACTCTGACCCCCCCCTACTAAACACACTCTGACCCCCCCTACTAAACACACTCTGACCCCCCCTACTAAACACACTCTGACCCCCCCCTACTAAACACACTCTGACCCCCCCTACTAAACACACTCTGACCCCTCCTACTAAACACACTCTGACCCCCCCTACTAAACACACTCTGACCCCCCCTACTAAACACACTCTGACCCCCCCCTACTAAACACACTCTGACCCCCCCTACTAAACACACTCTGACCCCTCCTACTAAACACACTCTGACCCCCCCTACTAAACACACTCTGACCCCCCCTACTAAACACACTCTGACCCCCCCCCCCCTACTAAACACACTCTGACCCCCCCTACTAAACACACTCTGACCCCCCTACTAAACACACTCTGACCCCCCCTACTAAACACACTCTAACCCCCCCTACTAAACACACTCTAACCCCCTACTAAACACACTCTGACCCCCCCTACTAAACACACTCTAACCCCCCTACTAAACACACTCTGACCCCCCCTACTAAACACACTCTGACCCCCCCTACTAAACACACTCTAACCCCCCTACTAAACACACTCTGACCCCCCCTACTAAACACACTCTGACCCCCCCCCCTACTAAACACACTCTGACCCCCCCTACTAAACACACTCTGACCCCCCCTACTAAACACACTCTAACCCCCCTACTAAACACACTCTGACCCCCCCTACTAAACACACTCTAACCCCCCTACTAAACACACTCTGACCCCCCCTACTAAACACACTCTGACCCCCCTACTAAACACACTCTGACCCCCCCTACTAAACACACTCTGACCCCCCCTACTAAACACACTCTGACCCCCCCTACTAAACACACTCTGACCCCCCCCTACTAAACACACTCTGACCCCCCCTACTAAACACACTCTGACCCCTCCTACTAAACACACTCTGACCCCCCCTACTAAACACACTCTGACCCCCCCTACTAAACACACTCTGACCCCCCCCTACTAAACACACTCTGACCCCCCCTACTAAACACACTCTGACCCCTCCTACTAAACACACTCTGACCCCCCCTACTAAACACACTCTGACCCCCCCTACTAAACACACTCTGACCCCCCCCCTACTAAACACACTCTGACCCCCCCTACTAAACACACTCTGACCCCCCCCCCTACTAAACACACTCTGACCCCCCCTACTAAACACACTCTGACCCCCCTACTAAACACACTCTAACCCCCCTACTAAACACACTCTGACCCCCCCTACTAAACACACTCTAACCCCCCTACTAAACACACTCTGACCCCCCTACTAAACACACTCTGACCCCCCCCTACTAAACACACTCTGACCCCCCCCTACTAAACACACTCTGACCCCCCTACTAAACACACTCTGACCCCCCCTACTAAACACACTCTGACCCCCCCCTACTAAACACACTCTGACCCCCCTACTAAACACACTCTAACCCCCCTACTAAACACACTCTGACCCCCCCTACTAAACACACTCTGACCCCCCCTACTAAACACACTCTAACCCCCCTACTAAACACACTCTGACCCCCCTACTAAACACACTCTGACCCCCCCTACTAAACACACTCTAACCCCCCTACTAAACACACTCTGACCCCCCCTACTAAACACACTCTGACCCCCCCTACTAAACACACTCTAACCCCCCTACTAAACACACTCTGACCCCCCCTACTAAACACACTCTGACCCCCCCCTACTAAACACACTCTGACCCCCCCTACTAAACACACTCTGACCCCCCATACTAAACACACTCTGACCCCCCCTACTAAACACACTCTGACCCCCCCCTACTAAACACACTCTGACCCCCCCCTACTAAACACACTCTGACCCCCCCCCCTACTAAACACACTCTGACCCCCCCTACTAAACACACTCTGACCCCCCCCCCTACTAAACACACTCTGACCCCCCCCCCTACTAAACACACTCTGACCCCCCCCTACTAAACACACTCTGACCCCCCCTACTAAACAAAAGCTCTCAAAGCTATGGCTTTGGTCAACTGAACAAAAACCCCTAAACCATTGAAAGGTTGATCCTCCAAAGCTAACCTCACGGCTAATGCTAACGTCTGCCTGGCCTGAGGCAACCTCAATAAATTCTAAATCCAATAATAAAACAAGTCGTTGGGAGAGCAAGGAGGCAAGGAGGCAAGGAGGCGTGTTGGAAGGCCTTTCCATATGGTTTGCATGATGAACAAATGGACGGAGCCTACTATATTTCTCGGCCCTCCGAGATGGATGTGTGACTGGAGATTTTAATGACATTTGACTAGTGTTGACCTCTGTCTCGCGGAGGAGGTTCTTCATCAAGGTGGTGGAGTCTCTGATTCGAGGCTCGTTGGGTCAGGAGGGTTTTGACATTTGCTTGGATCGTATTGATTATGGATTGTGAACACAGAAGAAAGTAGGCATTTATTGCTTTTTTCCGCATACCGATTTTTGAGAAAGTCGGTTGCGAGGTGAGGTGTCGTGTTCCTGTGTGGATTCCCCTTGGTTCTTGAGGCTGTAGGTAAGGTTGTTAAGATGCTTTAACTGTTTGATGTGTTCCATTAATAAACCGATTGAGTTACGGATACTTAGAACACCCGTAGCTTACAATTTGCACAATTAAATCGTTAAATCATCTGGAATTGTATTTTTCGAAAAGCTTTTTAAAGCCTCCCATTGTAAAATGTGGGACATGTAAATATTGTTACATTCAATATTAAGATACATACATTTTGGCATATATTGAAGTTTATTTTCAAAATGTGTGTTTATCTATCTGTGTTCCAGGTGTGTTGCCTGTATGTGTGTGTGTGTGTGTGTGTGTGTGTGTGTGTGTGTGTGTGTGTGTGTGTGTGTGTGTGTGTGTGTGTGTGTGTGTGTGTGTGTGTGTCTGTCTGTCTGTGTTTGTGTCTGTGTTCCAGGTGATAGCCTGTGTGTGTATATGTATATGTGTTCCAGGTGATAGCCTGTGTGTGTATGTGTATATGTGTTCCAGGTGATAGCCTGTGTGTGTATGTGTATATGTGTTCCAGGTGATAGCCTGTGTGTGTATGTGTATATGTGTTCCAGGTGATAGCCTGTGTGTGTATGTGTATATGTGTTCCAGGTGATAGCCTGTGTGTGTATGTGTATATGTGTTCCAGGTGATAGCCTGTGTGTGTATGTGTATATGTGTTCCAGGTGATAGCCTGTGTGTGTATGTGTATATGTGTTCCAGGTGATAGCCTGTGTGTGTATGTGTATATGTGTTCCAGGTGATAGCCTGTGTGTGTATGTGTATATGTGTTCCAGGTGATAGCCTGTGCGTGTATGTGTATATGTGTTCCAGGTGATAGCCTGTGTGTGTATGTGTATATGTGTTCCAGGTGATAGCCTGTGCGTGTATGTGTATATGTGTTCCAGGTGATAGCCTGTGTGTGTATGTGTATATGTGTTCCAGGTGATAGCCTGTGTGTGTATGTGTATATGTGTTCCAGGTGATAGCCTGTGCGTGTATGTGTATATGTGTTCCAGGTGATAGCCTGTGCGTGTATGTGTATATGTGTTCCAGGTGATAGCCTGTGTGTGTATGTGTATATGTGTTCCAGGTGATAGCCTGTGCGTGTATGTGTATATGTGTTCCAGGTGATAGCCTGTGTGTGTATGTGTATATGTGTTCCAGGTGATAGCCTGTGTGTGTATGTGTATATGTGTTCCAGGTGATAGCCTGTGCGTGTATGTGTATATGTGTTCCAGGTGATAGCCTGTGTGTGTATGTGTATATGTGTTCCAGGTGATAGTATGTGTATATGTGTTCCAGGTGATAGCCTGTGAACAGCAGCTAGACACTACATACGACGCCCGCTGTGATGTGTGGTCGCTTGGCATCACTGCCATCGA
>CM051020.1:22013443-22045943 GCA_027704905.1 Muraenolepis orangiensis | reverse complement strand
CTGTAAATCAAAGGTATTAAATCAAACCTGTCCACTTAACTGTTGAAATACATTTGTTAAAATCGTCTTCTGAAACCTCAATCTTGCACTCGCGCATGACTATCTTTGGAAGAATATACTGTGTATCCGTAACAGAACAGGAAACACTCAGGAACTCCACCCCATCGCACCTGGAACTGCCAGCACCCCCCCCCCCCCCTCAACACACACACACACACACACACACACACACACACACACACACACACACACATTTGGCTTTAGCATTGTTTAACTTCTTGATCCGAGATAAGAGTATAATTATTAACAAATATGACTTTGTACATAGTGAAATCCCAGTCTAAATGTCACAAAATACACTGATCTACACAAGCAGAGCAGCTTCGGTAAAGCCGGAGATCGTATTAAGTGTAGACTGCAAACATCCGCGGCTCCTGTCCACCCTTCTCCCCTCCCTCTCTCCCCCTTCTCCTCCTCCTCCCTCTCTCCCTCTTCTCCCCTCCCCTCTCCTCCCCTCTTCTCCCCTCCCCTCCCTCTCTCCCTCTTCTCCCCTCCCTCTCTCTCCCTCTCTCTCCCTCCCCTCCCTCTCTCCCTCTTCTCCCCTCCCTCTCTCCCTCTTCTCCCCTCCCTCTCTCCCCTCTTCTCCCCTCCCTCTCTCCCTCTTCTCCCCTCCCTCTCTCCCTCTCCCTCTTCTCCCCTCCCTCTCTCCCCTCTTCTCCCCTCCCTCTCTCCCTCTTCTCCCCTCCCTCTCTCCCTCTTCTCCCCTCCCTCTCTCCCTCTTCTCCCCTCCCCTCTCTCCCTCTTCTCCCCTCCCTCTCTCCCTCTTCTCCCCTCCCTCTCTCCCTCTTCTCCCCTCCCTCTCTCCCCCTTCTCCCCTCCCTCTCTCCCTCTTCTCCCCTCCCTCTCTCCCTCTTCTCCCCTCCCTCTCTCCCTCTTCTCCCCTCCCTCTCTCCCTCTTCTCCCCTCCCTCTCTCCCTCTTCTCCCCTCCCTCTCTCCCTCTTCTCCCCTCCCTCTCTCCCTCTTCTTGCCTCACCTCTCTCCCTCTTCTCCCCTCCCTCTCTCCCTCTTCTCCCCTCCCTCTCTCCCTCTTCTCCCCTCCCTCTCTCCCTCTTCTTGCCTCACCTCTCTCGTCCTCTCCACTCCTCCCTTCTCGGGTCCACTCCTCTCCTTATCCTCTGCACCTCACCCCCTCTCATCTCCTCTCTCTTCATCCGCATCATCATCCTTGCCTCCTCTCCTCTCCTCTCCTCTGTTCATCCTCTGCTCTCTTCTTTTCTCCCCTCCTTACCCCCTTTTCATCCTTTCCTCCCCTGTCCCCTCCCTCTCCCCTTTTTCTCCCCCAGACAGATTCAACAAACGCTGACACTTCAAAAGTCAATGCATTAGCGGAGAGCAGGGCTGCGTTTAAACGGCTACCCCTTTAGCATTTATTCCCTGTGATAAAAAACAGAGACGTCGTACACCTTCTTGTCGGCTCCAATGAATGGCTGTCAGGGCCCAGGGCTGGTAAATAGGCCCCATTAGCGCGTGAGCAGGCGGTATCGACTTCCTCACATCGTCCCACTAGCGTTCACGCTAGTGTCTCAGCCTCAGGGCTTTGTTACCCCAGGCTTTCCTCCCTGCCACTGAGGTCTACTGGATTGGCTAATTCAAGAGGAGACACGAGGAGACACAAGGAGACAAGAGGAGACACAAGGAGACAAGAGGAGACAAGAGGAGACAAGAGGAGACACGAGGAGACAAGAGGAGACACGAGGAGACAAGAGGAGACACGAGGAGACAAGAGGAGACAAGAGGAGACACGAGGAGACACAAGGAGACAAGAGGAGACAAGAGAAGACAAGAGAAGACAAGAGGAGACAAGAGGAGACAAGAGGAGACAAGAGGAGACAAGAGGAGACAAGAGGAGACAAGAGGAGACAAGAGGAGATAAGAGGAGACAAGAGGAGACAAGAGGAGGCAAGAGGAGACAAGAGGAGACAAGAGGAGATAAGAGGAGACAAGAGGAGACACGAGGAGACAAGAGGAGACACGAGGAGACAAGAGGAGACAAGAGGAGACACGAGGAGACACGAGGAGACAAGAGGAGACAAGAGGAGACACGAGGAGACACAAGGAGACAAGAGGAGACAAGAGAAGACACGAGGAGACAAGAGAAGACAAGAGGAGACAAGAGAAGACAAGAGGAGACAAGAGGAGACAAGAGGAGACACGAGGAGACACGAGAAGACAAGAGGAGACAAGAGAAGACAAGAGGAGACAAGAGGAGATAAGAGGAGACAAGAGGAGACAAGAGGAGACAAGAGGAGGCAAGAGGAGACAAGAGGAGACAAGAGGAGATAAGAGGAGACAAGAGGAGACACGAGGAGACAAGAGGAGACAAGAGGAGACAAGAGGAGATAAGAGGAGACACGAGGAGACAAGAGAAGACACGAGGAGACAAGAGGAGACACGAGGAGACACGAGGAGACACAAGGAGACAAGAGGAGACACAAGGAGACAAGAGGAGACACGAGGAGACAAGAGAAGACAAGAGCAGACAAGAGGAGACAAGAGGAGACAAGAGGAGATAAGAGGAGACAAGAGGAGACAAGAGGAGACACGAGGAGACAAGAGGAGACACGAGGAGACAAGAGGAGACAAGAGGAGACACGAGGAGACACAAGGAGACAAGAGGAGACAAGAGAAGACACGAGGAGACAAGAGAAGACAAGAGGAGACAAGAGAAGACAAGAGGAGACAAGAGGAGACAAGAGGAGACACGAGGAGACACGAGAAGACAAGAGGAGACAGAGAGAGAGACAAGAGGAGATAAGAGGAGACAAGAGGAGACAAGAGGAGACAAGAGGAGGCAAGAGGAGACAAGAGGAGACAAGAGGAGATAAGAGGAGACAAGAGGAGACACGAGGAGACAAGAGGAGACAAGAGGAGACAAGAGGAGATAAGAGGAGACACGAGGAGACAAGAGAAGACACGAGGAGACAAGAGGAGACACGAGGAGACACGAGGAGACACAAGGAGACAAGAGGAGACACAAGGAGACAAGAGGAGACACGAGGAGACAAGAGGAGACACGAGGAGACAAGAGGAGACAAGAGGAGACAAGAGGAGATAAGAGGAGACAAGAGGAGGCAAGAGGAGATAAGAGGAGACACGAGGAGACAAGAGGAGACAAGAGGAGACAAGAGGAGACAAGAGGAGACACGAGGAGACACGAGGAGACACGAGGAGACAAGAGGAGATAAGAGGAGACAAGAGGAGACAAGAGGAGACACGAGGAGACAAGAGGAGACAAGAGGAGACACGAGGAGACACGAGGAGACAAGAGGAGATAAGAGGAGACAAGAGGAGACAAGAGGAGACAAGAGGAGACAAGAGGAGACACGAGGAGACACGAGGAGACAAGAGGAGACAAGAGGAGACAAGAGGAGACAAGAGGAGACAAGAGGAGACACGAGGAGACAAGAGGAGACAAGAGGAGACAAGAGGAGACACGAGGAGACAAGAGGAGATAAGAGGAGACAAGAGGAGACAAGAGGAGATAAGAGTCAAGTCAAGTCAAGTCAAGTTTATTGTCACTTCACAGTTTACAGTTTAGTATAAAGCAGTGATGTGAAATTCTTGTGTGCAATACCCGACGACAGACAGCAGTTATAAAATAAGATAAAATAAAAATAGATAAAAATAGAATAAAAAATAGAATAAGGAATATAAAATAAAAATAAAAAATGCAATTTATAAAATGCAAAAATCAGCACAGAAAAGAGCAATATATATATATAAATCAATGTAATAAAATATACATTGTTATATGTTATACGCCCTTGTTCAGCAGCCTGATGGCCTGACTGTGGAAGCTATCTCTAAGCCTATTTGTACGACACTTGATACTGCGGTATCGCCTGCCTGACGGTAATAGTGAATAAGAGGAGACAAGAGGAGACAAGAGGAGACAAGAGGAGACAAGAGGAGACAAGAGGAGACAAGAGGAGACACGAGGAGACAAGAGGAGACAAGAGGAGATAAGAGGAGACACGAGGAGACAAGAGGAGACAAGAGGAGACAAGAGGAGATAAGAGGAGACACGAGGAGACAAGAGGAGACAAGAGGAGATAAGAGGAGACAAGAGGAGACAAGAGGAGACACGAGGAGACAAGAGGAGACAAGAGGAGATAAGAGGAGACAAGAGGAGACAAGAGGAGACACGAGGAGACAAGAGGAGATAAGAGGAGATAAGAGGAGACAAGAGGAGATAAGAGGAGATAAGAGGAGTCACGGCCGTAGGTCAACGCTGGGAAAATGTCAAATAGTTTTGGCGAGCCAAAGAAACTTGGGCTATATTGCGTATATTATATATTACTATATATGTTACATATATTACTATATATATTACATATATTACTACATGGACGTCTAATGTGCTTAGCTAGCAAGATATAATTAGGCTTGAGCCTGAAATAAAAAAAATACTCTTACTTGCCGGATATATATATATAATATTATAATGTATACGTATATATATTATATATCAATGGCGGCTGGTGGTTGTAAGACCGAGAAAGACAAACAAATCAACGTAACACCGTAATATAACAGATAACAACACAGATACCATTCTCATTTATTCATTTGATTTAAATTTGATTAAATTTGATTAAATTGTATTACATTTTATTAATACAATTAATTCGATTTTTTTTGTTTCATCTGAGAGTTCCAGGGTCTTCTCTGAATACCTTGAAGGCCCTGACGCTTCACCACTGGTATATATATTTATATATATTTATATACAGTATACAGTATATTATAAATATATTGTATAATGTATATTTTTGCTGGAAAGTGCAGTACTATTTATTTAATAAATAACCTCCTTTAGAAGGAAAAAGTTCATGTTTTGACCGGCATTTGGCTAGCTCCCCTTTACATTAGCATGGAACCATCCATGGTCCATCCGTGGACAAGAGACAGCAGTATATATATCACCCGGTGCTGACCGGAAGCTTCCTCAACACGATATCCTTGAGAGAGAGCAAACACAACCGCTTGTAATGAAAGTGTGATGTATTGTTTGGTCTCCACTGTTATTACAATAAATAACTTATTGTGTTGTGCCCCAGTGGATCTATCAATGCCACACAGTGGACGGATGTTTAAGATGAACAATAAGAACAGAGCCTGATGCCCTGGTGAGGATTATTCTGGCTGTATTCTCCTTTCTAAAGGTCTTGGTTCTCTCTGTCCTTTGGGGCCTGCTGGTCTCTACCAATCAAGTATCTTTGGTTCTCTTATTTGATTAGATTAGATTCACATGTATTGTCATTGCACAACACAAGTACAGTACAGCGAAAATAATTTTGCATCTAACCAGAGTGCAAATGTTGCAGTAAAGTGAATGGTAATATAATATAGGACGAGATCACGAATACAAGCGGCCGAAATGAGCTTCCTCAGGAGGGTGGCTGGTATCTTCCTGAGGGATAGGTTGAGAAGCTCAGTCACTCGTGAGAGACTCGGAGTAGAGCCGCTGCTCCTTCGCGTAGAAAGGAGCCAGTTGAGGTGGTTTCAGGCATCTAGTGAGGATGCTTCCTGGTCGCCTCCCGAGGGAGGTTTTCCAGGCACATCCAACTGGGAAGAGACCACAGGGCAGACCGAGGTACAGGTGGGAGGAGACCACGGGGCAGACCGAGGTACAGGTGGGGTGATTACATCTCCACACTGGCCTGGGAACGCCTCGGGATCCCCCAGTCAGAGCTAGTCGATGTTGCCAGGGAGAGGGAAGTTTGGAGTCCCCTGCTGGAGCTGCTACCTCCGCGACCCGATTACGGATAAGCGGGAAAAGATGGAGGAGGGCAAACAGTCCATGGTTGGGGTGAGAGGGGTCATCCACTATGTTTTGTGCCTTCCTCAGACACCGTTTGTGGTGGGTGGTGTTTATTGCTGGGAGGGGTAGTCCAACGATGCGTTGGGCGGTTTTCACCACCCTCTGCAGCGCTTTCCGGTCGGAAACAGTGCAGTTGCCGTACCACACTGTGATGCAGTTGGTGAGGATGCTTTCAATAGCACACCGGTAAAAGTTCACCAGAATCTGAGGTGACAGGTGGGCTTTCCTCAGTCTCCTCGGGAAGAAGAGACGCTGGTGAGCCTTCTTTACCAGTGAGGCAGTATTGAGGGACCAGGAGAGGTCCTCGGAGATGTGGACCCCCAGGAATTTGAAGCTGGAGACACGCTCGACCTCCACTCCGTTGATGAGGATGGGGGTGTGTGCGCCAGCTCTGGTCTTCCTGAAGTCGATGATGAGCTCCTTGGTCTTCTTGGTGTTGATGGCCAGGTTGTTGTCGGCACACCACGCCACCAGGTGCTGGACCTCCTCCCTGTCTGCTGCCTCATTGTTGTTTTTGATGAGGCCCACCACCGTTGTGTCGTCGGCAAACTTGATGATGGTTTTTGTACCATGTACAGGAGTGCAGTCGTGGGTGAAGAGGGAGTAGAGGAGAGGGCTCAGCACACAGCCTTGTGGAACGCCAGTGTTTAGGGTGAGGGTCGCCAGTGTTTAGGGTGAGAGGGTGGGGTCTGTTGGTTAGGAAGTCTAATAACAAGTTACAAACTGAGGGGTTGATATCAAGGTTCTTGGTTTTCATGAGGTCACCAAGTTTGAAGATGAGTTTGGAGGGGATGATGTTGTTGAATGCTGAGCTGAAGTCGATGAACAGCATTCTCACGTGGGTGTTGCTCTCATCCAGGTGGGAGAGAGCGGAGTGAAGAGCTGAGGAAATGGCGTCCTCCGTGCTCCTGTTCTCACGGTAGGCAAAGTCGTTGAGGCTCGCTGCAGAGGAGTGTTTTGGCACTGGCACAATGGAGGTGGTTTTAAAGCACACAGGGACAACTGCCTGAGCTGACAACAAGCTGACTGACAAGTTGAAAATGTCAGTAAGGACCTCGGTAAGCTGCTCAGCACGCGACCGGGGGGATTTGTTCTGCTCAGTGCCGCACGCACGTCTGTGGGGGATAGGGTGAGGGGTTGGTTGTCAATGGGGAGAGTAGTTGTTCCAGTCGTAGCGAGCAAAAAAATTATTGAGTTTGTCAGTGAGGGATGAGTCGGTGGTTGGGGGGGAGTTGTTGCCTGGATGCCCTGCCACATGCGTCGGGGATCGGAGTTGTTGAAGTGGTCTTCAACCCTTCGCTTGTGTTACCCTTCGCTTCTCTTATCTGTTCCTCTTCCTCAGAAACCCTCCTCCCACTTTGCATCAGCCAGAGCTGTGGACAGACGACTTCAACAACTTTATCTGCAAGTGAGTCTGGTGTGTGTATGTGTGTGTGTCAATGTTGTATGTCATGTCTTCCCTGTGTAAACACCATTCTCATTTAACGGTTCATGCATGCACCAGTTAATATATGTTATTTTCTAGAACTGTTACGTGAATACGTAAATGAGTGGAAACACAATTTACTGTAGTCCCCTACTTTTCACGTTGCTAGCATGGCCCTGTCTAGTACACAAGGGAGATTCCAGCTTTTACAAAGTAAAAGTTATATTTTAGACAACCTTTAGGATTGCTAATAAATGGGAGGTACAGCTTATGAGTGAAATGTGAAACACTGTCAATCAATCACAGGGGAAACAAAACACCAAGAACAAGAAATTAGTTTAAAATGTATTCAATTAAACACAAGATATATATTTGACAGGCGTTTTGTTGTTCTTGTCCTTCCTCGCACGTCGTCCAGATGTCTGATCAAGGACTTTGAGCTGCGGCCGAACATTGTGGACCTTCTCCAGCATGTCTTCCTCCAGCAGGTCCTGGGCAAAGACAAAGTCTTGCAGAAGCAGTTGATGGACCACATCGACCTCAACCAGCAGATTGGCTTCATTGAGAAAACAAGGTACAATGTAAACAATGTAAATGTAATGTAAATGTAAATGTAAATGTAAATGTAAATACCTCCTCAGCCCACCTTCTGAAGGTCGTCTCGGTGCTGGGTGCACTAATACCGTCAAACATGCCTCTAACAAACTGACTCTATCTATTCCATTTAACTTTAACACCAGGGTAGAATAGTGTAGTGGCTCAGTCGTTCAACTCCCACATAAACCTTGCTGGCCTTCTATCCCTAATTGTAGGCATCCGTGAGCAAAAAGCCCCCTTAACACTCTACCTGCTCCTCAATGACCTGTTATCTGTATTCACTGTAAGTTGCTTTGGACAAAAGCATATACTCAGTGACAAAATAAAGAAAGCTCTCATTATGTAAAATATTTGTATTCAGGGGGACAAATACCCTGTTTTATCCTGGAGTGTCTTAACTCCCACTGTTTGTCCCAGCTGGATGTTGTGCATCACTTTCACTCACAACAATGAACCAATAACCCCAGCTGTTGCACCAAGATGTCAGCCAATGTCAGGTTGGTGTAATGTACAGACGGGAGTCAACGGTATCCCAAACCGCAAAGCTCACCAAGCGCCACGCTATCGACATGCTAACACTATTTTCTGTAATTTAAGCCGTCACGGAAAGGCAGACAGATGTGCAGACGGTAACGACAGGTAACGGATGACCCCGATGTTTTTGTGCCCACCTAGGTTGTAGCTAACCATCGTAGCTAACCAAGCCTGTTTAGACCAATCAGAAGCCCCCGTCGTAGCTGTGATGTCATCCCACATGTTATCATACATCATGTTCTTGTCTAGTTGTCATTTATGTTGTAACTCATTCCTACGCCGTCATTATAAACACATTGGGTATGATTTTGTGATTTGGTCCAAGTTCTTTTTATTCTAATCCAAAAAGTAGCTTATTGTGATTGCTTTTGACTGTATATATCACAGGAAGTGTTCACCCAACTAAAGACTTAACACGTCTGTCTTCGCAACCTTACACTCAGAATTCTGTCACAATATGTTATGATCACCTAACATATTCCAATCGTAGGCCTACACATAACATTCACACCGATTCCCATAGGGTGGATCCATGCTGAGAGGAAAATTGCAGGGTCCTTGGCTTTTTCAGTTCAGCGGATAGTTTTTCATATTCTCCTGGCTGTGTTTCGTAGACATGAGCGTATCCACACTAAGAAAGGCAGCCACATGAAGTCCCCCGACGACCTGGAGCAGGTAGACGACCTCGCCACCCTCGAAGTTCTGGATGAGGTGAGTGACCGTCAGCACTAGCCGGCATTGAGCTAATGGCTAAGCGGCGGCGGTAAGGTGTTTAGACCTTGAATTCTGTTTCAAATTAGCAGTCAAATATCAGTCGAGTACTCTAGGTTAATATAGAGTTTTTAAAGTATGTTAATAGAGTTTATTATTCTGGAAATACATCACACTTATTGTATCTGGGGAATTGTCAAAGCGGTAACTAGAGTAGTATTTATTTTAACTTGAAAAACAACAACAAAGCGAGCGTTGTTGGTGGCGGTCCAAATATCATTCAGGACGATTCATCATGGATGCCATGCACTCCACTGACACATTGAACGCTCCCAACCGCCTCAGTCGCAAAAGGACATTTCCAGTCATCCTTCAAGCCACCGTGTGAGGGTGTTTACTGACACTTGGTGTTGATAGAACGTCTGGGCCTTGAAAGAGCGGGAAAATGAATCATGACATCAGCGGGACATTACTGGTTTCTCCAAGGGAGGCCTCGATTTAGCACGGCAGATAGAATCAGAGCGGAATAGTACCCGGTTTTAATGGATGTGTTTATGGGGTTTAGTATTAACTATAATAATAGTTTATTTCTTCACCAGTGGTGATGAAAAGCATCTGGCAGGCGCTATCCCTGGAGGATGAAAGACAGGACGGTGGAAAAGCAGGGCTGAAGGATGAGCGGAGAGGGAGAGAGGAAGGGAGTTTGAGAGAGAAAGGCAGAAAGTAGAGAGGAGGAGAAGAAAGTATAGGAATAAAGGAAAGAAAAGAACAGGAGGGGAGGAACGAATAGAGCAAGAGAATGAATGGCGGCATGGCGGCGAGACAATACATCATTATCAGCGCCCTCACAGGAGCGTTCATTCAGCAGATATAATCATCAGACAAAAGAGCTTTGTGGTTCTGATGGATATGTTCATAACATTAGATTAGACATCATATTCCTTTGTTGTTTTCCAGAAGTAATGAAAAGTGGAGATCATTCAAATCCTTTTGTTGTTGTCATCTTCTTAAATGTACAGCCAAAGGTAAACTGGAGAATAGGGAGGGATAGAAGGTTGAAGAAGAGTAAACAGAAGGAAGGTAGAAGGTTGAAGAAGAGTAAACAGAAGGAAGGTAGAAGGTCGGTAAGGAGAAAGGGAAGAAGGAAAGAAGGTTTGAGGGACAGAGAGAAAGAAACACAAGTAATGGTCAAGAAGATGGAGACGTCTGTAGAGAGAGAAAGAAGGAAATAAATAGACAAGTGAAAACATGAATGGATGGACAAAAGGTAAAGAGGAAAGACAGAATGAATGATGGAATTAATGCATGGATGGATAATGAGAAGTGACCAGTGAGTGTGGACATGTGTCAACTAGCCGCCATGTTGGAGAGGTCAAGCCTGGCCTGTAAACACAAACTGGCCAAGTAAATGTATGCAATGCAGTTTTCCTAGATAAAAAGCACTAAATATATATATATATATACACATTTTTATATATATATATATGTGTGTGTGTATATATAATTATATATATAGATATATATATATATGTAATAATATAATATATAACCTTTTTTTTATTGCATTCCACCTCGATCATAAACCTTTGAATATAATAACGACTAATTGAAATCGGTTGGAGAAATGTCAACACTAAACATTAAAGTGCTTTTTATCCAGAAACAAACCGGCTCGCCCGTGTTACCCATACATGTGTTTACCAATATGGCGGCGACTTTGACGTATCACAACAGTCGATGTGGCCTCGATGTACTATATGTACAGTATGTCTATGTACATATATCTATATTTATATATATATATCCATATGTATATATATCTGCTGTGTGACCTCCAGAACACGGTGGCGGACCACCTGCAGAGCCACTATGCCAAAGACCAGATCTACACTAATGTTGGAGACATCCTCATCGCTGTCAACCCCTTCCACACCATGGACATCTACACCCCGGAGGTGTGTGTGTGTGTGTGTGTGTGTGTGTGTATGTGTGTGTGTGTGTGTGTGTGTGTGTGTGTGTGTGTGTGTGTGTGTGTGTGTGTGTGTGTGTGTGTGTGTGTGTTCAGTGTGTGTGTGTTTGTGTGTGTTTGTGTGTGTGTGTGTGTGTGTGTGTGTGTTCAGTGTGTGTGTGTTCAGTGTGTGTGTGTGTGTGTGTGTGTGTGTGTGTGTGTGTGTGATTGTGTGTGTGTGTGTGTGTGTGTGTGTGTGTGTGTGTGTGTGTGTTCAGTGTGTGTGTGTGTTTGTGTGTGTTTGTGTGTGTGTTCAGTGTGTGTGTGTGTTCAGTGTGTGTGTGTGTGTGTGTGTGTGTGTGTGTGTGTGTGTTCAGTGTGTGTGTGTTTGTGTGTGTGTGTGTGTGTGTGTGTGTGTGTGTGTGTGTGTGTGTGTGTGTGTGTGTGTGTGTGTGTGTGTGTGTGTGTGTGTGTGTGTGTGTGTGTGTGTGTACAGGGGCGGACTGGCAATCTGACAGTTCTGGCAAATGCCAGAAGGGCCGACGCACTTTTGGGCCAACAAACACATAAACTCGACAGAGTTTCACTTATGACACTAATAATATGCAGCTATTTTTAAGCTTTTAAAGTCACTATTTCCTCCGTGAAATGAGTAGTGGATTAGCGGAGGGACAATCGTTGCCATAGCGTTAGCTCTAATCACATGCTTGATTGCACACAATCAACCCATGAATGTGCATGTACTCGTTTAGTTAATGTGATAAGATATCCCTCAACACTCAGTAATACATTACAGTCATAGTTAGGCCCAACAATTAGGACAATGTAGACATGCCATCCTAACCTGTGTACATACAACATGGGTAAGAGTAGGAACATCCTCAGTACATGATATCCCCTCCTCTCCATGTAGTGTATTATGTATTATTATTATTATTATTATTGTATTATTATCTTCACAGTACTCTAAGAAGTACCTGAGCGCTAAGCGCACCGCTAACCCGCCGCACATCTTCGCTGTGGCGGACATGGCCTATCAGTCCATGGTGTCCTACCGCACGGACCAGGTGAGCTCTCAAATACTTTTATATTATTAGATTATTCATCATCCATATATTATTACCTTATTATTCATATGAAGCATGGCGTTTGCTGTTCGAGTCAATGTCAGAAGAAGAAACAAATATATATATAATATATAACAATTGTTTTGTTTATGTACTGTATAATACTGTAGTATACACATATTTGCCATTGGTAACGTGAAGTTACCAACATTATTAATCCAACCACCAAGTTTTGTCCTATTACATCACATCCGCCGACACTCAGAAATCCCCCAGAACACGTGACTCAGAGAGGGTGACACAGAGAGGGTGACACAGAGAGGGTGACTCAGAGAGGGTGACATAGAGAGGGTGACTCAGAGAGGGTGACTCAGAGAGGGTGACACAGAGAGGGTGACATAGAGAGGGTGACTCAGAGAGGGTGACATAGAGAGGGTGACTCAGAGAGGGTGACACAGAGAGGGTGACACAGAGAGGGTGACTCAGAGAGGGTGACTCAGAGAGGGTGACTCAGAGAGGGTGACTCAGAGAGGGTGACATAGAGAGGGTGACTCAGAGAGGGTGACACAGAGAGGGTGACATAGAGAGGGTGACTCAGAGAGGGTGACACAGAGAGGGTGACACAGAGAGGGTGACACAGAGAGGGTGACACAGAGAGGGTGACTCAGAGAGGGTGACATAGAGAGGGTGACATAGAGAGGGTGACTCAGAGAGGGTGACTCAGAGAGGGTGACACAGAGAGGGTGACTCAGAGAGGGTGACACAGAGAGGGTGACTCAGAGAGGGTGACACAGAGAGGGTGACTCAGAGAGGGTGACATAGAGAGGGTGACATAGAGAGGGTGACATAGAGAGGGTGACACAGAGAGGGTGACTCAGAGAGGGTGACACAGAGAGGGTGACTCAGAGAGGGTGACATAGAGAGGGTGACATAGAGAGGGTGACATAGAGAGGGTGACACAGAGAGGGTGACTCAGAGAGGGTGACACAGAGAGGGTGACTCAGAGAGGGTGACACAGAGAGGGTGACTCAGAGAGGGTGACATAGAGAGGGTGACATAGAGAGGGTGACTCGATGCCCTGTGCTCCACCACGTTGTCCGTGATGCTGTTTGACTCGTGTCGCCATGGCGCCCTGTGTCACAGTGTATCGTGATCAGCGGCGAGAGCGGCGCTGGCAAGACCGAGAGCGCTCACCTGCTGGTCCAGCAGCTCACCTTTCTGGGGAAGGTGAGGCACCACACACACACACACACACACACACACACATACACACACACACACACACAATGCAAATTAGCCTCTTGGCTAACTCTGACACATTTGCATTGAAGTTTGAGCTAAGATGTTGATCCCATCCCATAAAACAACCCAAGCTATACTTCTGATTGGCCATTTGAACGAGCAAGTCAGCAAGCTACTCTAACACGTTGGATGGGCGGAAGGAAGGGAGGGAGGAAGGGGAATGAATCATGACATCTCTGGCAGACCGTGTACACTGGCCTTGCAAGTGAGTCGTTGATGTAATGGCGAACGTATACCAGTAGGGGCGCCGCTAACCAGGCAGACTATACACCTTCGATGACGGGTTTAATTCCAACCTGCCCAGGGGGGGTGGGTTAGTTTCACCCTCATGATGATGATATGTTCATTCTACTAGATATCGTTCCATCTCTCTTTCCAACACACGTTCCTGTCTCTCTTAAACAAAAAACAAGAACAACACACCTTTATGCCCACTAAACTACTGAGGTTTTGGATTCAGGCCGACAACCGGACACTGCAGGAGAAGATCCTGCTGGTGAACAACCTAGTGGAGGCATTCGGGAATGCCTGCACAGCCATCAACGACAACTCCAGCCGCTTCGGCAAGTATCTGGAGATGAAGTTCACCGCGGGGGGGACGGTGGTCGGAGCCAAGATCTCCGAGTACCTGCTGGAGAAGTCCAGGGTCATCCACCAGGCCACGTAAGCACTGCCCGCCCCCCCCCGCCCCCCCCCGCCCCGTCTGTCAGTCAGTCCGCTTAACTGTTGCTCTGCATACCCGTCTGCCTGTCTGTCTGTCTGTCAGTCTGTCAGTCTGTCACCACCTCAATGTCGTGTTAACCTGGCTATTTGCTCTGTTCATTGACGTGGAGATAATGACGTCCTCTCCTGGACTGTAGTCCTCAATCTCTCCATGTTCTGATCCTGCTGGAATACACTGGATTCCTCCGTCCGTCCGTCCGTCTGTCTGTCTGTCTGTCTGTCTGTCTGTAGTAGTATTATGTATAGTATTATGTATATGTAGTATTAGTATAGTAGTAGTATTAAGTATTATGCAAATATGTAAATAACTTTGTGAAATATTACACAATATGTGATTTCAGATTTCAGATCTGGATCAACTGTTCCTTGGCCCATAAGTAATCTAACCACCACGTTTTGACCAATTTCAAGCATTACTTTTTAAGTTATCTTGCTGACAGACAGACAGACAAACAGGGGACAAAACATAACCTCTTCGAGGGTGGAGGTAATCCGGTCCATGTTGATAATGAAAAGTCTTTCATGAATCACTGAAATGTTCAATTTCAAGCAGTTGATTTTCTCCCCCACTCGTCGTGTTGGTTGTTAAAAGCATCCATCTTGTCATGTCGTTGCAGCGGTGAGAGGAACTTCCACGTGTTCTACTACATCTACGCCGGTCTGGGGGACCGGAGGAAACTCGCCCACTACAAGCTCTCTGACAGCAAAATATCCAAGTAGGTTCCAACGCAGCAACCACCTTCCCCTTTAAACACCGTTATTTCCTCCTCCTGCTCCTCACGTGAAAGCCTCTACTTCCTTAAGGACCTTTTATGTGGACGTGACCTTATTTGGGTGTGCTTCCTGTGTGTGTGTCTCTCAGGTACCTGTACAACGAGCAGGTTAAATTAGGACCCGACATTGTGAGCAACACCTTCTACAAGGAGCAGTTTGACGCAGTGGAGCAGTGTTTCAAAGTCATCGGATTCACCCTGGAGGTGCGCAGCGCTGGGTTTCATTAGCGCCTACAAGGCCCCAAAAGGGGCTACCTACCGGAGGAATGTACAGTATCTATAACCTTGATCGTTGATGGAAAACACACAGAAGTGTGTACACTCACACAGAAACAAACACACACACACACCTTCATTGTTACATGTACAGTAAATGTACTAAAATTCACATAATACAGTAAAAAGGCAGAATTTGTTCTTCGTAAACTGTGTTTATCCTGTCCTAATAACAATATAGATAGCATTATAATCCACAAAAAAACAAGCAATGAATATATTAACAGATGGGTTGTCAAATTATATATTGTACAGTATGTTCCATATTCCCAAAAAAAACCCCAAAAAACCCACCTGTGTAACATTTGTTGCGCGATGCTTTAGCCGTGTGGCGCTAACTAGCCATTAGCACGGCGGACGCTAATGAGACCTGTGGATCAGCACGCCTCTTGGATCCGCTGGTGGATAACACTTATCCAGCCGCCCCTCTGCGCCGCAGGGAGAGGCTCTCCGTCTTCCTCGTGGGCTTAAGTCACAAAGCGTTTCCAGCGCGCGTCGCTAATGGAGGACTGAATTGATGATGAGCTCCAGTGTTCAAACAGTCACTGCCGATTAATAGAGTGACAAGGGGTTAGTTAAGATGGAGGTCTACTTCCCTTCACGCGCCTGTGGTGTTCCAGTTATCCGGCCATTTT
Organism: Muraenolepis orangiensis; assembly: GCA_027704905.1. Lineage (NCBI taxonomy): Eukaryota > Metazoa > Chordata > Actinopteri > Gadiformes > Muraenolepididae > Muraenolepis > Muraenolepis orangiensis. Next base: position 22,030,066 of record CM051020.1, on the reverse strand, counting down.
GTAACGCCTTGCTTTGCCAAATCTCACCAGAAAAATAGCATGTTCTCTCATTTAGAAGAGCTTAGACTTTTTAGAGATAAATAGTTAGGAAAATGGAATAAGTAGTTATGTTTAAGTAATAAACTAGCAAAGAATATGTTAAAATATACATAGATTAAGGCTTAAAGAGAAAACCTTCTGGAACAGACTCAGCATTACAAGGTTTTACTAACTAATGGGTCTATAATCTGTCTATAATCATTAAGGTTAAGAGTATTTCCGTCTTTTCTCCAGGAACTAGGCAGTGTTTACAGCACCCTGGCCGCCATCCTCAACGCTGGGGATCTGGATTTTTCCCCTGTGCCGTCCGAACACCAACCGGACAAGAGTGAGATCGCTAACATCTCCGCTTTGGAAAACGGTGAGCGCCAGAATCAGACACACCCAGACACACCCAGGATGTCAACTGCCATTGTTATCGTGTATCTCCAACTATTCCATGATACTACTACTTATACTCATACTCGTGAGTATTCGTAGTCCCGAATTCCCCAGAACACATTCACAAAACAACTGTACAAAACAAGCCTCTTAGTTAGTCCTCAACCCCGCATAAAACATGTGCTTTGTCTTCATCGAGAATCTTTTTTAACCTCTCTGACCTTTGACCCTGCAGTGGCGTCACTGCTGTGCATACAATGCGACGAGCTGCAGGAGGCGCTGACGTCCCACTGCGTGGTGGCACGTGGCGAGACCATCGTCAGGACCAACACGGTGGAGAAGGCCACGGAGGTCCGGGACGCCATGGGAAAGGCCCTCTACGGGCGCCTCTTCAGCTGGATCGTCAACCGCATCAACGCCCTGCTGCGCCCCGACGGGTCCGAGGGGTGAGGAGCTAATCTGGATTCGGACCCTCCTGTGATTTTTTTCATTTTTTTAAAGGGCCCAGATAAGGTTGTTCTACCACCTGGCAGGCGGTGGTTGAGGCTGATACACCTGGATGTGGACACACTCCCACTTGTTGTGATGTCACAAACGGGTCAATTTTGAAATAGCAAATGGCTAATTAAAGTCACACCTGGTAGTACAATCGGGGCACTTTAAATCTGGTTCTAACCTGGTTGTGAATGGATGGTTGATTTGAACAACTGGTTCAAAATAACCGCTGTGATTTAACGTAGGCACCATCTGTACAGCTGTATTGGCTAAGTTTTTTTTAATTTTTATATGGGAGTGCTTAAACTATTTATATTTACTAATATTGTTGATGTGGCCAGAAATCCCCAGTGATGTAATCAATGTTTTTGGAGGTTGGAATGTTGTGTTGTGCACAATCACAAAACTGTTTCTCTGTTTCTCTGTCTGTCCAAATTATTAAATTTGGTAAATTCCTTAGCAAAGCCCTGCAATGAGGATTATTACAGTCCCAGAGGACTTCATAGAAACACATTGGGTGAGGGAGAAGCCCATTGTTCTCCACCTTCCAGCACCCTCCAACCCCTTCAACCTATCCACCCTGCACCACCCTCACCCTTCCCCTCTCCCCCTCCCCCCCCTCTCCAGGGAGGAAGACACCAGCCTAAACATTGGCATCCTGGACATCTTCGGCTTCGAGAACTTCAAAAGGAACTCCTTCGAGCAGCTGTGCATCAACATCGCCAACGAGCAGATCCAGTTCTACTTCAACCAGCACATCTTCGCCTGGGAGCAGGTACCAAGTCGCTGCTTAGTGCCTTACCCCTATCATATTCATTCATTCATTCATTCATTTATATTACTACTATTTAGGTGTTTGACGCCTTTATCCAAAGCCACATACAAGTTGCAGTCACTCATTTTGACATGTAGACTAAACAAGACAATCCAAACTAGCGTGCGCTGAATGTAAATATCAATACCGCCCTTCGCCAGGGTCCCTCGCCACCAGCAGCACCAGACTAAACACATGGCGTCCATGGACGTTAACGTTTCACCTTCACTCGCTCCTCATTTCCATATAAACGGCACCAATGTGTCATCGCCTGTCACGCAGCGGCTTTAAGGGAGTCGGCGAGGGTGAAATACATCTCCGCTGTTTTTATTTACGGAGGGAGCGTGAAGTGGGTTTCTGCGGAGTGCCGTGGTCTCTGCTCGGAGGGCCCTCAGGGGCCAGTGGTTATGGTGATGTTAAATGGCGGGGGGTCCCACAGTATAGTGTGATAAATCACTCCACAACGAGGGTCAATTAGGAACCCGGAGACAGTCGGCGTAGGGCCAGCGGCTCCCTCCTGGGGGCCCTGCTTGGCACCCTGCCCAGGAATACAGTAGCGCCGAAGTGCTCAGGGGGAGGGCGTCCTGTACAAAGAAAGTGGCTGTCATCCATCAGGAGGCTGACACACATCATAAGTTATGATTGGTTGGGGGGGAGGAGGAGGAGCAGAATGTACACCATGACTGCATAGACAGCCCATCACTCTTAGTGATGCTGCTGTGGTGGGAAGGATCACAACTCTTTGGAACAATCTAGAGAGAGAGTTCTGGAACACTCCAGAATTATCGAAACCTCTCCAGAATCCTCAAGAATTCTCTAGAATTCTCTAGAATTCTCTAGAACTCGATGTGTCTATGTTGAGGAATGTGGAAGGAATAATATCAATAACTCAAAAAGTCAGATGTCCCAATGTATCAAAGTGATTCATCAATGCGGTGTGTTGTTATTATGCCCATGTGGATACGTATTAAAGGTATCTCTCCATGGGTAGTCCTTCTGTGTTTTGTTCAGCGCTGTCAAAGGGTACCAATGGGGTCAGTGAGCTTGGCTTCCTTCTTTGTTTGTTTCATGTTGAGTTTTCCTCTGGCCAGTAATGCTGCTGACTCAGAGGAGGGCCTTCAGCTTCTGTTAGCCTTATGTGGTCAGCACAAGTACACGGTGTGTGTGTGTGTGTGTGTGTGTGTGTGTGTGTGTGTGTGTGTGTGTGTGTGTGTGTGTGTGTGTGTGTCCTACTTTAACATTGGCCTGTGCTGTTTGTGGAGGGAGGGGGGGGGGGGTTATGTTATGTTATGCCCTCAAATCATATTCCTTCCAGCTCCTTTACTTCAACACTATGTACAATGATATACAGTAAAAAACGACAAGTATAGAATAACAATCTCTGTCTCGCTTCTCTCTCTCTGTCGGAGAACAGTTTATACCTTATACATGAACATGAAATATGTATTCAATTAAATCTGCACTAAATATAGAAACACATTTTCCTAACCCTCCCCCCCCCTCCAGGACGAGTATCTGAACGAGGAGGTGGACGCACGGATGATCGAGTACGAGGACAACCGTCCCCTGCTGGACATGTTCCTCCAGAAGCCCATGGGCATGTTGTCCCTGCTGGACGAGGAGAGTCGCTTCCCCCAGGCCACCGACCAGACCCTCGTAGGTAAGACCCCCAACCAGACCACTGGCCAGACCCTCGTAGGTAAGACCCCCGACCAGACCACTGGCCAGACCCACATTGGTAAGACCCCCCCCAACTCGACCAGAGACGAGACCCACGCAGGTAAGACCCCCCAACCAGACCACCGACCAACCGCTGGTCTTACCAGACCAAATCCTCTGACCCCCAAACTTACACCAGATCATGGTAGGAAACTCCCTCCATGTCAGACCTCTCTCAGATGCTAAACCAGACCCCCTGAACACCAGGACTACTCTTGGATCTGACTCTTGGTCTAACCACTGTGTGTTTATCATTTTGCTGATGTTTTTTTGTAGAGAAGTTTGAAAACAATCTGAAATCCAAAAACTTCTGGAGGCCGATGAGGGTGGACCTTGGCTTTGGTATCAACCACTATGCTGGGAAGGTGAGACACTGTCTATCTGTCTGTCTCTCTGTTTCTCTCTCTCTCTCTCTCTCTCTCTCTCTCTCTCTCTCTCTCTCTCTCTCTCCTCTCTCTCTCTCTCTCTCTCTCTCTCTCTCTCTCTCTCTCTCTCTCTCTCTCTCTCTCTCTCTCTTGTTTCCTCTTTAATTAAGGATGTGCGGTGTGGAGGTCTTACTGTAGTCAAGTCAATGGGTACCGGGTCATTTTGTTGACCTTTCCCTCCCCAGGTGATCTACAACGCTAGCGGGTTCCTGGCTAAGAACAGAGACATGCTACCAGCAGATATCGTTTTGCTACTGCGGTCTTCAGAGAACGAACTTGTCCGCAAACTGGTCACCCACCCCCTCACCAAAACAGGTGAGGTCATGTCCTCGTTAATGTACATTTAATCAATTAAAACTTCAATAAAATAAAATAAAATGTATGTCCACATTTCTTGAGTTCACTAGATATATTCTCAGTATTTTGATAAATATTTAATCTCTTTGTAATTTCTACTAGTGTCCTGCACTTTTTTGCTGTGACACCCGAATTTCCCATTTGGCATTAATAAACTACCTTGCATGAATTAGTGTGAGCCGATTGTCATCCATCCTTCCGTGTTTCCTAGGAAACCTGGCCCACACCAAGGGCAAGGGTGCCCTCATGATGCAAGGCCCCCGCACCCCCAACCGCACCATCAACATCACCAAGGTGGGCCTGCGCTCCCAGCCCCCTCGCCCTAAAGCCTTTACCCAAAGCCATCATTCATACTGCGGGAGGGAATGGGGAGTAAGCATCCCATTGTACTTTGCAAATGGCAAATACACATCTTGAATCGACATGTTGTTCAGGAGCAGGTAGGGGTCGATGTGCCTTGCTCAAGAAGGAGGGTAGGCTATGGCCATTTTCGTGCTGTGAGTCGAACACCATAACATCTAGACCAGTGGTTCCCAAATAGTTTAAGGTCCTGTACCCCCTCAAATATTGAACCTCATGCTGTGTACCCCCTATACTTCTCATCTGGTATAAAATATGAAGACAAGAAAGTGTTATTCACTTTTTAAGTCTGTTTAAGTCCACTTCCATTCCGTTTAGTGGTAAGTACTATTTTGTAGTGAGTTTGTTGTGAGATGTGTCGTGTTGTCTTGTTTTCTTGTTGTTTTAGTTGTCTTGTTGTAAGTTAAACTTACGCTCAAATGTCTAGACAAAAAACCAGAGCTGGGTATGTAGTCTATTCTAGTCCAGAGTCGAGGCTTTAATTTCTTCTTCCATTCTTTCTCTCTTTCTCTGCATCTCTGTGTTGTCCATGGAGATGGGGCTTGTGTTTCTCAGCGAGGTAAAACAGTAAAATTGTTTAGCTGCGTAGTGTCCTGTGCAGTTCCTGTTCAAATACGTTCTTCTATAGTGTATAGTACTTAAGAAGAACATCCTCATCTCTAGAAGCAAGCAACCTGTGTTAGTGTGTCGTTCCACGTGTTAGCAAGCTGCTTAGTTATAGTGTAGGTAGCTGTAGCCTTCCAGGCATCAAATACCTCCTGATATGCAGATCAGGAGGTAGCAGTGGTGGTTGAGTTACTTTCATGTGTTAATCAACACATTAATTGAACCCTCGCTCACCCACTGTCACTTTAATGGATTCATCCGGTCCTGGAAATGTTCTTATGCTAATGCTTGCTGCTATTGCCTGCTATTTTAAGCTTCAATTGGTGAACTTGGTAATCAAATGTTAAGGAAAGGTTTACATGGTCAATATTGAAATCCAAGAATGAGATGTCAGCTCTGGAGTGTTTGTTGGCTTCAAACAGAGCCGTATCCAGAGCTTGAGGTACCCTAATTACGCTTACAAGCCAACAGATGATTGAGCTCCCAGCTAAATCAGGTATGCAATTTGTTCACCTAAAAGCAAAAGAAACAGGAATCAACAGTCAATTTTTTTAATGAATATATTACCATAAATCGGCATATTTAAGAGCAAAAAGCCCCTTCAACGATTCAAAGTTCCTCTAAAAGGGAGTCAAATTATGTGTTGAAGCAAAGATATAGTGTTGTGTAAAATAGACATAGTATATTAGAGTATAGTAGACACCCTGTGTTTGTTATTTTACAAATGCATCATTTGTATGTTTAATTTAGCTGTAGTTTTGTTTTTTTCATATTGCAACTGTTTGGTGAGTATTTAAATGGCCATGAAGTAGAATAGAGCACAGTAGAGCAGAGTACAGCACAATAGAATAGTACCGAAGAGAGCACAATAGAATATAAATGGGATTGTGGAACCTGCTCCGTTCATGCTATCTATGCGTTTCTTTTGCAGCCTTCTTGGAAATTAACACTCACGCCTGAAAACAAGCGCTTGCTCTTTCAGCCGCTGCACGCCTCAGTACAAACAGACACGGTGATTGCCGGTTTAAGAAAATGAATCAAATATAAATAGATCAAACGCTTTTAATCAAACGGTGGTATGATGACAATCAAAATGGAAATAAGGCCTAAGACATCAAGGTGAATTGTCACTTTCAAACGATCATCAAAGACGTCGATTGGCCGAGTAGATCCATGACGATATACAGTATGTGGTGGGATAGAGTTAGTTTAGTATGCTAGTTAGCTAGATAGGTAATTAAGGAATTAATTTCTGTTTAATAGAAACGCCCCCAAACTATAACCCATGTCCCCTCATCTGTAAATAATAACATAGTTATGAAACAATAATTAGCTATTATTTACAATTGATCCGATGCTTTTATCCAAAGGGACTGTGAAAATAAGACTGGCTGGTATAGTTGGACACCCCCCACTACCCTATACTGCCCCTAGCTGCTCAGCAATGACATCAACGTCCCCTGGTTGTTCCTCTAGTTGTTTCTGTTGTTGTTTTTAATCATTTCTGAATGGGGTTTGTCATCAGGGAGAATCAGGAGAGGCCACCCACCACCCGAGGGAGACCACCAACATGAGGACCCACACCGTCGCCTCCTATTTCAGAGTGAGACACTATTCTGTTAAAGAGCCACTCCACAACGCCACTGAAATGAAACAGCAGCAACAGTGCCCCCTCTGGTCAAACGGGCAACATGCTGTTTCTGCATTTCAGTCCGATAGAAACCAGTTGGATGCTGTGCCTTTGCTATGGTTATTTTGCTCAGTGTCCTTCTCTAGCTATCATTGAGGTTTCTGTTCCAAGCCACTATAGACGGAAATAACCACTAAAATGGCAGTAAAATAGCTATGAAAACTAATCATGAATTATAATAATAATAATAATAATAATAATAATAATAATGCATTTTATTTGTATTGCACTTTCCATTCAGAAGAATCTCAGAGTGCTCCAAAGTAAAAAACAAAGCAAACAAACCAAATAAAATGTTTTAATGATTTAATTACTATGAAAAGTAAATCCATGATTCCAAGCTTTAAGAAGAAGATGATATTTTGGTAAAACTTGCTGATGCAGTGGCTTTTTTTTTTGCATGCAAAAATGCAAGTTACTGAGTCAGTGTCCATTGTCTTGTTCCAGTACTCTCTGATGGACCTACTGTCCAAGATGGTGTCCGGCCAGCCTCACTTTGTGCGCTGCATGAAGCCCAACAACGACCGCCAGGAAAACCGGTTTGACCGGGAAAAGGTCCTGGTCCAGCTGCGCTACACCGGTGTTCTGGAGACCGCCAAGATCCGACGCCAGGGCTACTCCCACCGTATCCTCTTCGCCAACTTCGTCACAAGGTTAGATCGCCAGCCACTTGAAATGTAGCTTAGCTAGCTAACTGCTTTGAAGCAGCTAGCTAGCTCACACTTTACACTAAAGGGTACTTATGGTGTTCATGTTTACTAAGGTATTAATTAATTTAAAAAAAGGTTTTAATATATATATATATATAAATAGTAAGATGCCAAATTATTTTCGCTGTACTGTACTTGTGATGTGCAATGACAATAAATACATTTGAATCTAATTCACATCACCAAATATGAAATATAGAAAATATGAGAAATATAATTAAAAATATGATTAAATATAATACAAGTCTTATAAACTGTACATACACATTGCCAATCCTTTACTCAATGTTTGTTTTGTAACAGGTACAACATCCTGGCGTTCCGTGTCAACGAGGACCCAGCACCCACCCCAGAGAGCTGCACTGCCATCCTGCAGAAGGCCAAGCTGGAGAACTGGGCCATGGGGAAGACCAAGGTAATGACCTTTACCCTCACCCTTACCCTTACCCTTACCCTCACCCTTACCCTCACCCTTACCCTCACCCTTACCCTCACCCTCACCCTTACCCTCACCCTACCACCCTCACCTACCCTTACCCTCACCCTCACCCTTACCCTCACCCTACCTCACCCTTACCCTCACCCTCACCCTACCCTTACCCTCACCCTTACCCTTACCCTACCCTACCCTCACCCTACCTACCCTCACCCTCACCCTTACCCTCACCCTTACCCTCACCCTTACCCTCACCCTCACCCTCACCCTACCCTTACCCTCACCCTCACCCTTACCCTCACCCTCACCCTTACCCTCACCCTTACCCTCACCCTTACCCTCACCCTACCTACCCTTACCCTTACCCTCACCCTCACCCTTACCCTCACCCTCACCCTCACCCTTACCCTCACCCTTACCCTCACCCTACCCTCACCCTTACCCTCACCCTACCCTTACCCACCTTACCCTCACCCTTACCCTCACCCTTACCCTCACCCTTACCCTTACCCTCACCCTTACCCTCACCCTTACCCTCACCCTTACCCTCCCACATGGGTACTCAGGACACAAACTTCTCAATTATTTATATTTCTGTAACTGCAGTTCATGGATTGAATCAACACAATTAAACAACAGTTTAGAAAAAAAGCAGAACAATTAATATATATATATATATATATATATATATATATATATATATATATAGAAATATATAGAAATATATAGAAATAAATACGATTGATTATTTGTAGCCATGTAACCAAAAAAACCATGTTTGTTTTTTACTGTCCCATGTGTCAATTTGTTGAATCGATGTATTTATTTGTTTTTATTTATTTTGTAGTGAGTCATTATAATTGTGTTTCTATTGTGTCTCAAGGTGTTCCTTAAGTACTACCACGTGGAACATCTGAACCTGGTGGTCCAGCAGGCCACGGACCGGATCATTCTGGTCCAGGCCTGCGTCCGGGGCTGGCTGGTGGCCAAGAAGTACCGGAAAGTCTTGGCCCAGCGGCACCAGAGCGCCCTCGTCATACAGTCTGGTCAGTACCATGTGACCAGATAACATCCAACATTGAGCTGGTGTGGTGTGGTGATCATTGGTTAACATTATTATTTATTTATTAACATTCATTATTATTTAACGGTTTGGAATTGTTGGGCTTAAAATACTTAGAAAACTGCCTAAAATAATACAAATAAATTGTATGTACATTATTTACATTGTATTATTATATATTTGATTAATTTGAACTGTTATAACTTAAATCAATTTAATTTCATTCATTTAGTTTTTCTTATTATATATTTATATATATATGTATATTTATTTATTTACATTTTTAAATTTCTTAGCTTACCGAGGACATCACGTTCGGAAGAAAGTTGCGGAAGACAAAACCCAAGCACAGCTTGAGGCCTCCATCACCAAGTTTCAAGCGGGTTTGGACAATACTAATTCACTACCTACCTCTAAAACACAGATACAATACAGCCATGCATCGACTTAATCATTGCCAGTGCTGGGCTAGCTAGTTACATTGCTTGTCAGGACTTCACATGTGGCCATGTCCATATATATATGTGTAGTTCACAGTTTTGTTTGTCGTATTTGTCGTCAGTTTGCAGAGGTTACCTGGCAAAGAAGAAGTACAAGGCAATGGTGGACGAGAAGAACCTAGCAGCGACCAAGATCCAGGCCCGATACCGAGGGCACCGAGAGAGGAAGAGCTTACAACGGAAGAAGTGAGATTGATGTTATTGAAACAAATACATATCCAATTGGCCATAGTTATATTATTATCTTTATATTATAATCATTTGAATAATATTATTATATTATATTATAATATTTTATACCAAAACATTGACTTGGTAAACAAAGTGACCATTGGAAACACTGTGGTTTTGCTCTCCTCAGGGAGGAAAAGGTAAAGGAGCAAGCGGGGGAGACGGCCGTCCAGGAGGATGGGGAGCAACAGAAGGAGGAGACGGCCGTCCAGGAGGATGGGGAGCAACAGAAGGAAGAGACGGCCCTCGAACCCACCGAAGAACCGGCAGTCGAAGCAGAGACGAAGGAGGGTTCGACGGACGAAGAGACCAAAGCTGCCGTGGTCCTCCAGAGTAACTACCGTGGGTACAAAGAGAGGAAGAAGTTCAAAGAGCGCCACAAGACCCCGGACGGAGGTGAGGCGGAGGTGCCAACGGCGTCCACCGGCGAGGAGGGGGGGGCGGAGGGTTCAGCGGCTCAGGAGGAGGGGGTGGCAGAGGAGAGCAATGATGGGAAAAAGGAAGAGGAGGAAGGGAAGCAAGAGAGCAACGAAGGAGAGACGGACAAGGAGAAGGAGAAGTCTGCAGAGGAGGACGATGACAGTGACCACACCCAGGTCCCAGAGGAGGGCGAGGAGGACGAGGTGAGTACGCTCGTGGGAGAAGAGGAGACAGGGGAAGACCAGTCGGCTGTGGATGAGGAGGTGCCGAAGGAAGACAAGAGTGGAGAAGGGCCGGCTGAAGAGGGCGGTGTCGTCAGCGGTGAGGATGAAACCAAGGCGGCCACCGTTATCCAGAGTAACTTTAGGGGCCACCGAGAGAGGAAGAGGCTGGAGGAGGAGGGAAAAATACCCGCCAGAAAAAAAAAAGAAGAACCTCCGTCTGAGGAGAAGGAAGCCTCCGAAACAGGGGCCGCCCCCGGCGAAGAGACGATCAAAGACGAAGCCTCTACTACGGCCAAAGAAGAAGATGCATCAACAGAAGTAGCCGCTTCAGCAGTTAACGTCCAGTCGGAGGACCCGGAGGAGGCCAGGGCAGCCGTGGTCATTCAGAGCAACTTCCGTGGCCACAAAGAGCGCAAGAGGCTGGAGAAGGAAGGGATCATCCCCAAGAAGAACATGAACTCAGACAATGTTCCCGCAGAACCTGCAGAAGGTGAGAGCACTGCACAGGAAGCGGAAATGCCGGCGGAATCCAATCCAGACCTTGCTGCACAATTCCAGGGCGGTGAAGAGGAAGTGAAGGCCGCCACGGTCATCCAAAGCAACTTCAGGGGCCATCGAGACCGGAAAAAGATGAAAGCAGACAGAGAGGCCAAGGGGCAAGACGATGAAGAGGCAGCGCCTTCGAAAGACCCCGAAGGAGGAGAAGGAGAAACAAATGCGGACGAGGAGGCGCAGCAGACGGAGGCCCTGGATGTTACCGACGTGGAGCTGGAGCCTAAGGACGAGATGGATGACGAGAAGGAGAGGTTGGAAGAGGAGCAGGCAGCTGTGAAGATCCAGAGTAACTTCAGGGGTTACAAGGCCAGGAAGAATCTGAAGGCCAATTCAGAGTCTGCGCAGCAAGACGCAGAGGACTTTGAAGCGTTCTCCCAAGACGTAAGATGCCCTCACCTCACCCTTACTTGTGTTTAACCAGGAAACAACCTATTATGGTGCTTGTGTAACAACCTTTTCTTCAGCTATTCTTTCTTCCGTTTCATTCCATAGGTTCGAAAGGCTTCTCAGGACTTTGCCAGCATACAGGAGAAACTGAACGAGATCATCCTGAACCACCAGTCCACGGCTCAGAACAACGTGCTGTTCGTCAAACCAAGTGCAGCCAACTGCTTGATCAATAAGAGCTACTCATCAGGTAACATACCACCATGTACACAACTTTTAACAATCAACGGTTAAGTTTGAATCTAAAGTGGAGAGGTTTGAATCTAAAGTATTGTTTGATGGGAACTAGATGAATGCTTATTGTGTTTTATTTCTTTTATTTACTATATCATCATTTTGATCCTTGATTAACCCAGGAAAAAAAACGTCATATCTCCCACATGGTCTAATCCGTCTCCTCCAACTCTATACTATGATGTATTTGTTGACCTTATTTAATCCCAGTTTAATCCTGATTGACTCCATTGTTCAGTATCAGATGTGGCAGGATAGTCCCGTGGCTAGGGCTGTTGGACTCCCAGCTGAAAGGTACTGGGTTCAGGGCCCCTAACTTCTAGGCTTCCTAGAGCAAAATGCCCTCTGACCCCTAACCTGTTCCATGACACGTTTATCTGAATTCACTTGAAGTCATCTTCAATAAAGGCCTTGTTGCTAGATAAATACTAAATACAGTACTATATTATTATAGTTAATACAGTATAGTTTGACACTACATCCTCCTTACTGTTACTGAGGATGTTATAAGGGGGGGGGGCAGAGGGGTCAGTTTTAGCTCAGAGATTCTTGATTTTATCGAAGAAACCGCAAGAAATGTCAAGTAGAGCCACGGTTAACGTCCCCCTGACTGGTGCGTCATCAAAATAAAATCCACACCCATCTTTTGTGCATTTGATCTTCACAGGCGATATGTGTAATTGCTTTTGTGGGTGCTGGTGTGTGTGTGTGTGTGTGTGTGTGTGTGTGTGTGTGTGTGTGTGTGTGTGTGTGTGTGTGTGTGTGTGTGTGTGTGTGTGTGTGTGTGTGTGTGTGTGTGTGTGTGTGTGTGTGTGTGTGTGTGTGTGTGCATGTGTGCATGTTGCCTTCCTTGGTGTGGCAGGCCAGATCGAGCCGACAGCTGATATGTATTGTTTATCAGAGAAGATGACACATTTTGATGTGGTCAAATACCCTGTTGGTTGCTTTCAAATAGTATTAGGGTAACATGGGTATGAATATATTACATGTATTTCTCCCATGTCCCGTGTTTCTCATTAGATTGTGATAACATGAAAAGAGAATCGTCAATTAAATTCAACATTATGCTGATTAGGGTTTATTTAATAATTAATTATTACTACGTATTTTTACGTTGCACCTAAATAACTACTGCTACTAATAACTATAATAAATGCTTATCAACTATAGTTGTGAACCCATTCACAAAGCTCATACAGCTTTGGAATCCTCTCTATATCCAAGTGTGTTATGGCCTCTCCAAGAGGGTCACCACCATCGGCCTTATTCACCTCGCGGCCATTTTGGTTCTAAAAGATGGCCACCAGGTGAACAAGGCCCATGGAGGCTTTCTACACTCGAAACGCTGCATTGTAAAACAGAACATCACATAGAACTACAGATGGTAACTTGTGAGACGTGAAGGTGAAGAACGTTGTGCAGCCATATTGGTTATCGCGGGTAAAAGGTCGTAGGAATGTTAATCAAGTCACCCGGTGGGAATTCATAATAATGTGCTTTATTCGTGCCACTTCAACATGATGATGGGGAATGACCTTAAGCGATGACACGTTCAATAACGTTGCGTTTACCTGATAGATTATGTATTTAATTAATAATTGATGGATGGATTTCATCGGTTGTTTTTTCAGGCTTGGAATACCGATTCATAATGATTTAAACGTAATTCAAAGGTCGTTCAACAAAAAAAAAAATTCATGATTGAAATATGCCACATGCACACACACACACACACACACACACACACACACACACACACACACACACACACACACACACACACATCATAGATGTATTAATATGCACCAACACATACCCTCAGGCAAACATTGTCACTTTATGAGGAATGACAGCCATGATGGATTGCATCAGGTCCACTATGGTGCGTACGAGGGGACACAGCTTCCACTTCCATGGCTGTACCAAAACGGACAACTAGCTTCAGGGCTCTGCTGCGCTGGATGTGGAGCAGTGTGGGTCACTGGCTGCTACACGTCAGATCGACAAAAATCTATTTAAAATATTGTACCGTCGGAAAATATAAAATCGGCTCAAGCCTCGGGGTTAAGTTGGTGTGCATGTAGGGGGCAGGTCGATACAAACACATCGGGTTAAAAAAAGGTTAAGCTAGTGTCAATATTGTCTCTTGTTGTGCAACCTATCCCCTTACTTATTCTCGCCATTTTGGTGAGCCGTGGTGGTCATAGGAACTTGAAAGCTGTAGGTAGCTAGCTACTGGCTCCTAACTGACATGTTTTTTTCTTCAACTTTCACTAAATTGATTCATTGGATTGTTTTGTGGCTTGGCATCACTGTGGTGACATGTAAAGACAAACAGATTTTCACATTGACTAATAATAATAATAATGATACCCTGAATACCCTTAAATAAAACAACAATACCATGGCCTGTAAAGACTCCATTGTTGTCCCTCCTTCTCCCTTTGACAGTCCTGCTGATCCTAGTCCTTTACAATCTCTCTTAACAATACCCAGACAAATTAAACACACACACACATTCGGTCCAGACACAGAAATCGAGTGATATTGTGTGTGTGTGTGTGTGTGTGTGTGTGTGTGTGTGTGTGTGTGTGTGTTTCCAGTCCAGCCGACGAGGACCCCCCGTCGGACCCAGCCCCCGAAGACCCTGAACAGCCCTGAGGACTCTGCCTACTACACCCTGATACACGTGAGACCTCTAACCCTAACCCTAACCCTAACCCTAACCCTAACCCTAACCCTAACCCTAACCCTAACCCTAAGGCCTCATCGACCGCCTTCGTCCTTTCAAACTGGTCAGGATCAAACTATCATTTTACCAGCTGTCATTTAGTCAACTGTCATTTTAAGAGCAGATAGGACTTCAGATGACTGGTACACTGGTAAAGTAATTCATTAATGGCAGTGAAATAAAGATACTAGCCTTCATTTGTCACATCATGTCAGTTATTAGAAGCTTCTACACGCAACTACAATAATATTGAATAACTAACTGTGCGTTGTAATGTATTTTTTCTGCTGTCAGCGGTCTGTGCAGGACAGCAATCAGCAGTCCAGGAAGGAAGGGTAAGCACCCAAACTGATATTTCTGTTACACAGTGTTTTATGAACTGTGGAGCGCGGTGTGGGTGGTGGAGGAGGTGGAGGTGGGTCGTTGATATAGGTCTTGTTTGGCGTGGCCGGCGGGGGGGTATTGACCTGGGCCCGGTGCCAGCGTAGGAATGCCATGGGAGCGTTAAACAATCAGTCAAAAGCAACAATACAGTGAAGGTCAAATCAGTCCTCAGGATACCAGGACCAGGACCATCCTACCAGGGCCTGACTACTAGCCATTCTCCCCCTGCATCTCTGGCAGGGAGGTCGAGGCAGGCGATGGCGGCGATGGCATTGGTGGGGTGGAGCGGAGGCAGTCCATCGAGAGGAAACGCTCCATGGACCACAGGAAGTCCATGGATCGCAGGAAGTCCATGGACCGGAGGCCCTCCACGGAGCAGAGAGACAGACCCGACCGGCGGCAGTTCCGAGAACGGGCCGTTTCAGAACCAGAGCCTCCCACGGAGGCCAGCGAGGAGAAGAGGTAAGTCGCCTGAAGACATGTGAATACTAGCCTCACACATATTATGTGACTTGTCACAGTCCGATTTCAGAACCAGAACAGTTTCTGAACCAAAACCTCCCATAGGCCAAGGCGAGCAAAGACAAAAAGCACTTGTCTGCAAACGTGTGAATCCCCGCCTCACACGTGGTGTAGTTACCACCACCGTATGTACACAATGTGCTGATTACTGATAACTTGGTTCTCATCTTGGCTAAATATTCCGATATAAGTGTGGATTTTCATCTTACCAATTCCCCCTGATGTTCCCAAAGAGTGAAACGTTCCCGTAACTGTAGGCGCCTTTTCCCTGGTCCAGGCCCTCCATGAGCAGGACGTCCTCCATGGAGAGCAGCACCGAGGACAACCCATACGACTTCAGACACCTGCTGAGGAAGACCTCGCAGCGCCGGCGTCTCCTCCGTCACTGAGCTCTACGTTGGCGTGGACCAAGCGGAGGCCGCGACGACGGTCCGTCCGTGTTATTAAAGAGCAGGTCGACTGAAAGTGACTCTGTCACTCTGACTCTATGTATATGTATCCTGGATACTAGGTTGGAGAGGTGAGTATTGTATAGTGGAAGATCCCGGGTGTAAAGAGTTGGGTGTATTCCGAATGCCTGGGTCTTTCTAAAGAGAAGAGCTTCTCGCTGTCTGAATAAAACTGGACACTAAACGCTTGACACGGTGTTATCACCCCCCCCCCCCCCCCCCTTGGTGACACAATCGCAAGAACTGACCGTGACAATAACATCATTTTTGTTCTTTCTGGGGCTTTAGGTGTGCACATAATGCTTGTAGAACATGACAGTACATAGGGCATTTTTGAAAGACTTGCAAGGGATTTGTGCCAATACGATTTTAAATAAAATGCTTAAACTTTTGTGGTGTTATTATTTAAATCTAAGGTGATAGCTCTGACATTGTTTCAGGTAGTGCAATTTTGTTTGTCTATTTAAATATTCTTAAGAGACCATGTATTTGTACACTGTAAACAATGATCGCTCTATTAAGTTAATTTATTCTCAAGCATGATTATTCTTATTTATTCTCTTTAACTCCACTTGTTTTGGCAAGTTTGGGATATTTAACGCAAGTTTATACGTTTCACACTTAAAGTTATCCATTGTCTTGACTAATTGTTAGGTTTGTCTGGCCTTTTTTGAGTAAAACAGAATATAACGTGAGATTAGAGAAAGAAACGCGATGTAAAGTAAAAAGCACTCCCACTGCGCCTCTGCGCACACTTACTGCGCATACCCATTGCACACACCCACTGCGCATATTTACTGCTCACACTCACTGCGCACACCCAATACGCAC
>CM051020.1:22003443-22008443 GCA_027704905.1 Muraenolepis orangiensis | reverse complement strand
AATGAACGCCTAGCAATTACTGACACGTGCGTATTAAATGGATACAATAAAACGCGGCGCTGTGTGTGTGTGTGTGGTGTGTGTGTGTGTGTGTGTGTGTGTGTGTGTGGTGTGTGTGTGTTCTCTCAGCCCACCCGCGGTACTTCAACCAGCTGTCCACCGGGTTAGACATGGTGGGCCTGGCCGCAGACTGGCTCACCTCCACCGCCAACACCAACATGTAAGTTGGCCCGCTTTCGTCACCATGTAAAAACGTCACGTCGATAATGATGATGATGATGATGATGACGATGATGATGAGGATGATGACGGTGACAATGAAGTCCATTTCCGGTTCACCCGAGTGATTCATTATTACTATGTGTGTGTCTGTTGGGAAGAGATAAGGATGCTTTCTTTTCTTTGTCAGAGAGAGAATTAAAGAAGCGAGACGTAAACGAAATGAATAGACCCCCCCATACCTCCAGATCCCCATGGTGATCACAAGAAGACTAAATGAGCTCTTCATGAATTCAGAGTTCAGATTATAATCTGAATCTAATTGTGTTTTACAGCATAAATGTTTTATCTTTTACGGCCCTGGCAGCTGAAAGGCGTTTTTTAAAGATTTTTTTTGAACGCTGGATGTATTTTGCATTTATTGTTGCCTGAAAAATATGATAAATATAAATATGAACATATGCCTTCATTTGTATATGATTATTTATATATATTCTATAAATAATACTAAATTCAGTCAATAGACTGCAATAGAATAATAATAATAATAATAATAATAATAATTATTAAAAAAAAACTGTGGTAGAGATAATTTCAAAAGGCACATTCTCCGTGTCTACACGCTTTATACAATTATTAATGAATGAGTAAGCAAATTAATATTTTTTAAATTACGGCCTGTTTTCTAATTCGTGCAGATTTTGTCAGAAAAAAACGTTGTTCTTTTTGAGTAACCTTTTCTAAATATCAACCCAATATCCTTATTAATTCTCACCAATTTTGTAATATTAGCAAACAATGTAATAAATAAAATAACAACACATCGCATTGCGTGTGTTTTTGGCTGCGTGGGCGGCTGCTTGCTTCCTTTATATAACCTCCGCTCGTGACGTCACGCTGCAGGTTCACCTACGAGGTGGCCCCCGTGTTCGTGCTGCTGGAGTACGTCACGCTGAAGAAGATGAGGGAGATCGTTGGCTGGCAGGACGGGCGCGGGGACGGCATCTTCTCCCCCGGTGTGTAGACACACTATAAACACACACACACACACACACACACACACACACACACACACACACACACACACACACACACACACACACACACACACACACACACACACACACACACACACACACACACACACACACACACACACACACACACAGACACAGACACTATACACACACACACACAGACACTATACACACACACACTATTTTAATTTTTTTGTAATCCTTCCCATAGCTTTAGTCACAGAATCTTGCAATGATGAAACTGTCTCGCAGTTTAATTGCCTTCGTGACGAACTGTCACTACTATTTTTTCTAAGTCTCGATAACTCTCTAGTTTGAAGAAGAAAAAAACGACTTTATTAATCGTCCTGTCACCAAGACCCCAGGTGTCCCAGCCAATCGATGCAGCGCTGTTAACGTGAAATGATGATGCCGTTCCTCTGTGACAGGTGAACGATTTTGGAGTGTGAAATGTGCTGAGCAGTACCCGCTCTGTCCTGTAGGTGGGGCCATTTCCAACATGTACGCCATGCTGCTGGCGCGGTTCAAGATGTTCCCCGAAGTGAAGGAGAAAGGGATGTCATCCGTGCCTCGACTAGCGGCCTTCACGTCCGAACATGTAAGCACTTTTTGTCTTTCATATTTAGTTGTCTCGTTGTTAGTTAGTTGTCTTGTTTGTCTACTATTAACTCTCTCTCTCTCTCTCTCTCTCTCTCTCTCTCTCTCTCTCTCTCTCTCTCTCTCTCTCTCTCTCTCTCTCTCTCTCGCTCTCTCTCTCGCTCTCTCTCTGTTGTTCTCTATGTCTCTCTCTCTCTCTCTCTCTCTCTCTCTCTCTCTCTCTCTCTCTCTCTCTCTCTCTCTCTCTCTCTCTCTCTCTCTCTCTCTCTCTCTCTCTCTGTCTCTCTCTCTCTCTCTCTCTCTCTCTCTCTCTCTCTCTGTTCTCTATCTCTCTCTCTCTCTCTCTCTCTCTCTCTCTCTCTCTCTCTCTCTCTCTCTCTCTCTCTCTCTCTCTCTCTCTCTCTGTTGTTCTCTATGTCTCTCCCTCTCAGAGTCATTTCTCCATTAAGAAAGGTGCAGCCGCTCTGGGCATCGGAACAGAAAGCGTCATCTGCATCAAGGCTGACCAGACGTGAGACCTCCATCAACACAATGCAACACACAACACACTAATCTAATCTAATCTAATATACATATACTAACCATGGCAAACATAGCCACAACGCACTCATACAATACAATCAAACACACACGACATGCATACTATAAAACACTGAACACGTCATTAGCACACATTCACATTAAGAGCATGTCTCTTTATTCACTTTTTTGCCGTTTTGGACAAAAATTCAAGTTAAATAAACTTCAACTGTGTTGTTGTTGCTGTCTTGTTGAAGTGGTAAGATGATTCCAGCAGACCTGGAGAGGAAAATCCTGGAGGCCAAACAGAAGGTGAGGTCACCACCTCCATCACTAACCACTCTCTATAAGCCTCACCTATAGCGGCCACCTTGGTTCTAAAAGTGTGTGTGTGTGTGTGTGTGTGTGTGTGTGTGTGTGTGCGTGTGTGTATGTGGTGTGTGTGTGTGTGTGTGTGTGTGTGGTGTGTGTGTGTGTGTGTGTGTGTGTGTATGTGGTGTGTGTGTGTGTGTGCGTGTGTGTATGTGGTGTGTGTATGTGTGTGTGTGTGTGTGTGTATGTGGTGTGTGTGTGTGTGTGTGTGTGTGTGTGTATGTGGTGTGTGTGTGTGTTTGTGTGTGTGTGTGTATGTGGTGTGTGTGTGTGTGCGTGTGTGTGTGTGTGTGTGTGTGTGCAGGGCTTCGTGCCGTTCTTCGTGAGTGCGACCGCCGGCACCACGGTGTACGGAGCCTTCGACCCCCTCATCACCGTCTCGGACATCTGCAAGAAGTACAACGTGTGGATGCACGTGGACGTGAGTCCCTCATGGGGTTTCTCCTTTAAAACCATTTTTACAATATATTTATTGTCATTTTCTTATCTTGTTACACCAAAGATACATACAGTTACAAACACCAGAACACACAGACACACATACAACTTGGTGTGTAAATATTGGATCAAATACAAAGAAAAAATATTCCTCTACTATAAATTATATTTTCTCAGACAAATCCTATATTCCCAGCCTTCATGATGTTCATATATTACACACACACACACGCTCTAGCATGTATCTGCTCTGTTCACCATTACCAGTCAAACTCATTCATCCCGTGTCCTTGGTCGGCGAGGTCCGAGGTTCAGTCTCTGTTCAACAAGGACACGGGTGATGAGGAATCCGGTTTATTGCAAGAGTTTGAATCATTGTGAACAGAGCAGATGGTACATGCTAGAGCGCGCGCTCTCTCTCTCTCTCTCTCTCTCTCTCTCTCTCTCTCTCTCTCTCTCTCTCTCTCTCTCTCTCTCTCTCTCTCTCTCTCTCTCTCTCTCTGATTAACGATGACCCACAGGTGTGCAGCCTCACCAGCCAATCAGTCTCACTCAGGCCACCATCAGCCACCAACCACACACACACACTCCACAAAGCCTGTAGCATGTTAGGTAGGGTGACTAAAAGTGTGTTAGGCCACTTTGAGTTGTCACTAAATGTTTGAGGCGCATTCTAAGCTTCTAATGTGTGTGTGTGGGTGCAGCATGGTACGGTCCTAAGCATGTAAGGCTCCATCTTACGGCACTTTGTGTGTGGGGCACTTATCGTGTTTGGGCAACTAGGAGGATAGCATGTCAGGGTGGTTAGTGCGTTGGGAACATAGCAAGTTAGGGTACTTAGGGAGTTGCCGCCTGTTAGGGTACTTAAGTGTCCATTTTAAGGTACCCACTTAAGGTACCATAGGGCAGGACTGCAAAGAGCATATCAAATTTGAACACAGTAATACATAAGTGTTAAATAACCCCCATGGCTCTGAGCAGGTTCAGAGAGGGACGCTCAGTCCAACCCGTCTACCGGTTAGCTCCACAAACCTCATATATACCTCATATATATACATATATCTGTCTGCTGTTTACAGTGCTATTAGCCGGCTCACTAGTTTCCTATTTAACACCGGAGATTAGAGCAACGGTCGCTGGGCTGGTATATCATACCCTCCCCGCTGTCTCTCTGTGGGGGAATCTATTAATGAAGGTGGTGTAGGCCCTGGCGGGCAAACAGCTCTATTATCAGCATCAGACTCCCTGCACTCGTTCCTCAGCCGGTAGTGAAGAGGCGGGGTGTGATGGGAGAGGACAGGCTGGGTCACTAGTGGCCTTCTTGATGGCGGTGGTGGGAAGTGTACTTAATGTCATGGATTCAGGCGGTTTTGTTGGCTTTTTTTAGTTATTTGATTAGTTTTCTCTGGTTTGTTTAGAGATCTGGTGGCGGTTGTGGCAAAGATATCAGCTTTTGTGTCAGAGATTGGGTCCTTTTAACGTCAATATTTTGAATGTTTGATTTAGCCGTTAGGTTTCAGTAGGGTTAGGTAAGGGTTAATTGTGGTGTATCTCCCATACGCCACAATTACTCCACTCTCCCCGACACTGGAGCTCTGGGCTGTGAGTTTCTGTGACCTCATCATGTGACCCCAGTTCCTCTGTCCTGATAGGGCGCCTGGGGAGGCAGCCTGCTGATGTCACGACGACACAGGTGGAAGCTGGACGGGGTGGACAGGCAAGTGTTGTTGTTGTAAACCTTCCTGTTGTGTGAACTTATATTTGATTATATTTTAAACAATGTAGTTGTTTTGTCTTCACAGGGCTAACTCAGTGACC